>WBOK01000185.1:0-139622 GCA_009289805.1 Alternaria gansuensis | reverse complement strand
AAAATCGCGACTTTGTTTTGTGTGGCTGCTTTGGTTGGGTGGCCGAAAAGTATATGTGGCCGAAAAGTATATGGCCGAGCTTACTAGCCTTGTTGGGCATCACGAGACCAGGCAGTGTCCGCGACCTCGACACCGCGAGCACGTCGCCGCACACGAGCGGCCGCAAAGTCACCAAAAACACACACTCAGGCACAGTCGCATCCGGAGCAGCAGACGCGTTCGCGCGTTGCGACAGGCCAGTCGAGTGCCTGCGGTGCCGGCAACTCACCAGCCTAGTCTAACTCAATTTGATTTCTCCGGGTCAGTTTGGCCGTCGTGACACGGAAACACATGTCTCTCCACTTATTGCATCACTTTGTTCCTGCAGTAAGGGCGCTGCCATGGCACAGCTGGG
The DNA here is from genome assembly GCA_009289805.1 of Alternaria gansuensis. NCBI lineage: Eukaryota > Fungi > Ascomycota > Dothideomycetes > Pleosporales > Pleosporaceae > Alternaria > Alternaria gansuensis. Next base: position 139,228 of record WBOK01000185.1, on the reverse strand, counting down.
CGTCGAGAGTGGGACCCAGACCGCTTGACTCTGCGTCGAGAGCCCGGCCAACCGTCCAACACGCTGACCCTACATAGTAGAGTCAGCGCACCAGCGAACCCGTCCAGATAGGGCGCACCCGGCCTCTCTGCTCCGGTATACAATAATTACCGTCTGAGTTCGCAACTACCCAGGTAGACCCGTTGCTGATCGGCGCGTCACACGCCGGCAATCTGCCATGGTGACTGGGGGTTGTACGTGTCAGACTCCGCGCATGTGCTATGATACATGATTTTTATGCGTAGCCTCGTATTTTGTCCCATCGATTTGGCACTTTGGGGATTCCTAGAAAGCATGTACGGCTTCATATTTGTCAAGTATCAACTCGCTGGTCTTGTCAACAGTGCGGGATGCCTACACTGCAAGGGGCAACGTAAAACTGCGGTTTAGAGCTTCTTCCTACTCCCCATCCTCTTCCAGCCAGGAGGAAGGGTCACACTGCGAGTAGGTTACTGCCCCTCACATACACCCACTGTCTCGCTGTCTCGTGCGATGAGCATGCCTGACAAGCCCGACTACGGTGGGGGCGCGTATTTACGCTCCAATCTCATGTATTGCGACCGCAAGCCTGTGATGTAACGGTACATTAGTTAGCTAGCCCGTAATGAGGGTATAGTGTATTTACTTTTTTCCACATCGTAACAAATGCTACCTGCGATGCGCTTCCTGCTGAGAGCGCTGGAGTCATCGTCACCCTCACGTGACGTCGGCGTTAGCGTCTCACGTAGCCCGATGGCGCCTCCCATGAGCTTCAGATCAACATTGCTATCAGACAAGCACCGCCTCAACAACCCGCCAAGTACAATCACCACTGACCACCACTGTCTCTCGCTGCTGATAAACTACATCCGACTCGTATCTCAGCCAACCCCATCCAGCCACTATCACCATGGCTGACACCGCCGTCGAGAACCCGGCCAACACGGTCCCGCCGCACAAGAAGCAGCTTCCGTCATCGATACCGAACTTTGATGCCCTGGAAGGCTTCTCCACAGAGGGCAGCGATGACTACTCGACCTTCAAGAAGCTGCAACGGCAATTAGAGTACGTAGCACTCACACACGTTGGAACACAGGTGGCTAATAGTCGCAGGTATATTCATCTACAGGAAGAGTACATCAAAGATGAGCAACGGAGTTTGAAGCGGGAGTTGGTGAGGGCACAAGAGGAGATCAAGCGTATTCAGAGTGTGCCGCTGGTGATAGGGCAGTTCATGGAGGCCATTGATCAGAAGTAAGCTTCAACACAGGCACGGCGCTTGCGTCATAACACTAACACGCACAGCACCGGCATTGTACAATCGTCGACCGGCTCCAACTACGTCGTCCGTATCCTCTCCACTCTTGATCGCGAACTCCTCAAACCATCCTCGTCCGTCGCGTTGCACCGCCACTCAAATGCCCTCGTCGACATCCTACCACCGGAGGCCGACTCCTCGATCGCCATGCTTGGTCAAGATGAGAAGCCCGACATCACTTACGCCGATGTCGGAGGTCTGGATATGCAAAAGCAAGAGATCCGGGAAGCTGTTGAACTGCCCCTCACACACTTCGACCTCTACAAGCAGATCGGTATCGATCCACCACGCGGTGTACTGTTGTATGGACCTCCGGGTACAGGAAAGACTATGTTGGTCAAGGCTGTAGCAAACAGTACTACAGCATCCTTTATTCGCGTGGTCGGCTCCGAGTTCGTGCAGAAGTACCTGGGTGAAGGTCCACGCATGGTTCGCGACGTGTTCAGGATGGCGCGCGAGAACTCACCATCCATTATTTTCATCGACGAGATCGACGCTATTGCTACCAAACGTTTCGATGCGCAGACGGGTGCCGACCGAGAGGTTCAGCGTATCTTGCTTGAGCTGCTTAACCAAATGGATGGTTTCGACCAGACCTCCAACGTCAAGGTTATCATGGCGACGAACCGTGCGGACACCCTCGACCCTGCGCTGCTCCGACCCGGTCGTCTGGACAGGAAGATTGAGTTCCCTTCGCTACGAGATCGCCGTGAGCGCCGTCTCATTTTCTCCACCATTGCTGGAAAAATGAGCCTGTCGCCTGAAGTAGATCTTGACAGCTTGATTGTCCGCAACGATCCCCTCTCCGGTGCTATCATTGCAGCCATCATGCAGGAAGCGGGTCTGAGAGCCGTCCGCAAGAACAGGTACAACATCATCCAGAGTGATCTGGAGGAGGCGTACACAAGCCAGGTCAAGGGTGCGGCTGAGGCGGACAAGTTCGACTTCTACAAGTAAGCAATTTTGCTTGTTGGATGTAAAGGGAGAACTTGAGGCAGGAGGAAGATGTGGCATTGTACTACTAGACAGGCTAGGCCTTGTGGTTACGAGCGTTGCAAAGGCGTGTACCGTTGTAACTCGATTAATACATGAAGCTATGTGAAGACAATTACATTGTTTATGCCTCACTCATATCCTGGGACTTTTGTCAACTGTGGAATTCGCTGTTTGTTGAAGTCAAGACTCATGTCTGATCGAGAAAAAATTACGTCGTATACACTCTTGCAGCGAAGAATTCAGCTACTTTCCTTCCAAGCATCAAGATCAAACGCGGGTACAACCTTGCTGCGATGGCCCTGTCCGATGGAAACATAGAGATCAATATGAAAAAAAAAATTGAAAAAAAAAAAGAATTGTTCGAATACGGTTGAGTCGATTTTCACCATAGCAACCTAGCGCATGTGCATTCGTTTAGAACAAACAAAATACTGTGTGATACATGCTGCTGTACTCGACTGACGACAGGGGGGAAGAGAAAAAGAGTGTAACGTTGCTAATTCAGTTGCAAGGCTACATGAAGCGAAGTGAATGGATTTGGTTTTAGTCGAACTTGACTTCATCACACTACTTGTTCATGCTTGCAAGATACCCTCTGTCGCTGCAACTTTGTCACATTGTCATCATAATAATGAATAGAAAGAGAGACGGATCTGTTAATTAGATGCAATTGTAATTTCTTTCGTCTATCTACCAGATATGCCAGCAAACCCTCCCCCTCCCTTCATTCTCTCTTTCTGTCAACATACCCCCCCCCCCGCCACTTCTTCTGCTTCAAAATCCCACTCTTTTGTCAATATCCACAGCAACTCATACCAAGAACAACAACAACAACAACAACAACAACACAAACTGCTATTATCACCTCCTTCCACCCATTGACAGAAAGCTATCCTATGAGCCAGGGCCCGGCAAATCAACTCCATGCACCGGCGCCGCGAGTTCGATAGAGACGGAGACAAACAGTAAAGAAATGTACTACAGGCTGTCCCGTTCCATTCCGTGATCCAACAGTAATAAGTTTGAAAAAAAAAGAAATGAAAAAAAAGAGAAGCTCGACATGTCTCCAGAAGAGGAAACAAGAGGCAAAAGGTGAACAAAGGAAAAGCAGGAGCGGATCGACGCCCTATAAAGATGGGCGACGACTCATGGTATCATGCATTCGAGACGCAAGGGAGCGACAAAGGAAAAGCCTGGCACTTGACCAGGCGGTATGCAAAAGGTGTTGTATGAAAAGGTATAATAAAATGACAGATCGGTAGGCGAGCTTAATTGACCCTGATGGTGGTTTCTAGTGGTGTTCGTGGTAAATCTTTCTCCAGAGAGGCTCTGGATATCCCCCCTCTCTTGTCCTCTTTCGGTGGTGTCGGCGGCCCAGAATGTCTGTTAGGCATGTAGTCAGCGTCCTTTGCTGGTGTAGGTGGGCGACCATCGCTACTCGCGGTGCAAGAGTCCTTTGGTGGTGTTGGTGGCGGCCTGCCCTGTGAATGGTCTCTTTCCCTGGATGTTGACCTGGCCCTAGCCTCAAGTCGTGGCGGGTCAAGGTAGGGTGATCCCGTGGGTTGTGGTGGCAACGAAGCCACATTGTCACTCGTAGTCACAGCGTGAACAACTTCTGAAGCGCTATGGTTGCTGTGCCCGCCAACACTCGAAGATTCGCCAGCCTCTTCCACCACAGGAAGAGTGGTCCCAATTTCCCCTCTTTCCGCGGAAGGACTACGTACTACCCTCATGTGCATATTTGGTACATTTTCCTCCCCATGACCCTGTCGTCGCGAGCGACCGGCTTGGTGCTCTGCCTTCTCGATAACGCGGTCGGTCGACGATCGGTTGACACCGTCAAGTGATAGTTCATTGAGATTGTTGGTAGCCTCTTCCATCTTCTCGCGATCGGCCGCTTCTTTAGTTTTGGTGACGCCACTAATGAACTTGATGAATCGATCGCCATATCGTTCAGGGGGTATAGCAGATATTTGAGACTCGGTATTAGCAATGCCTTTGAAAAAGTGCTCCATGCGTTTGATGAACGAGTACTGGGGCATAGTTAGTATATCCTTCAACGTATGCACAACGTTTTGAACTTACGTGTGTCAGACAGTCGATGATACCGAGGTAGTAGATCTCCTCTCCAGGGGCATTATCCTCATGCGTGGCTCGGAAGCCACCATCGTCGGAGTAGAAGTAGAAGTTCCGGTTAGGATCTTCCAACTCATCCGGCATTTTACTGGAGGTCTGACCCATTGGCACTGGTTTCTGTGTCTTGACCATCTGTCTCAGTTCCCTTGCTTTCCGTGCGCTCTCCAATTTTGAAGGTGTACGCAAGAGCTGGTTCGGTTGTGGCTCTGGTTCCTCTTCCCCGCCCGGTGAAAAGACCTTGAGGGTCTTGTCTCGCAGATTCTCCTCGTTACCCTTCTCCAAATCGTGGATACCGACGAGGAGTGAGTAGTCCATTATGTGTAAGCGCTGCAGCAACTTGACGTCCTTCTGCATCTGCTCGATGAACATGTTCTTCTTAAATGGCCCCAACTCAAGATGCTGGTTTCTGCGTAACCAATTGAGGTCCTTGAGTGTTGCGCGAGGGTTCGTCGCCAAGTTGTCTTCCTTGAAGTCTCGCCCAATCGTTGAGCCCTTTAGATCAAAAGTGCGGTGGATGTCTCGATGCGGAGGGAACAGGTTGTTCATGACGACGAAATGGATCTTGCGTCCATAGGGTATCTTTACGCGATGCAGTCCGTAGAACTGTGAAAGAAGGGTGTTGGGGTTCTCTTGTACGTGGTTGTAGTAGTCTTTGAGAATCTTGCGGAGGAACTTGTGTTCGGCGTGGTGGATAGTCTTGATGATGTACTTGTAATCGCGAGAGAAATAGAAAAAGCTGCCGCTCTTGCCTGGGGAGCCGAGCTCAGAAAGGATGTATTTGCTTGTTAGCGACACAAGGTAATCGGCAGGGTCGAGCTTGAAGGTAGTGCGGAGATGGCGGAAGACCCATGGTGCGTAGTCCTTGAACTTGAAGTCATATTTGGCGGAAGGAGTGAGCTCGTTGCCAGTTCTGTGAGAGAGAGTCAGTGTTGAGCGGATGAGAAGAGAATACAGGTCTGGCAGACGAAGTGAAGCTGAACTCGAACAGGTGCGTAATGTTGCAAGGAAAAGCAGCCGGCACGTACATGTCAAACGAGAACTTATGCTTCGCGTCAAAGTCGGCATCGGTGAGATCTCGGTCCATTTTGGCGTTGGTTCGCGAGACGGTGAAGCGGATACCCGTCAGCATGTTGTAGGCTGTGACCCAGTTGACGTGGTTCTGGTCCACTTTGGTGCCCACGACGACGCGGTCCTCATCCTCGTCCTCTTTACGCTTCCGCTTGCTTGCCCGCTTCTGTCGGATGTGTTCAGCCCAGCGGGCCGCGTCATCGCCCTGGGACACCTCATCGAGATGCACGTCGGAATTGACGGAGCGTGTGGTCCTGCGCACCAACGACATGGAGCCTCTCCGTCGATGCGGCGTGGAAGGCGAGAACCTCCCACTTGCGCTGATGACGTCGTCCGTGTTGTTCTGGGACTCGCGGGCGCGCGATGTTTGCGGCTTGGGGACTTCGAGGGTGTGACGTTGCTGCAGGCGGTGGGGGTGCTGCGAGGGGCTGGGGTTGTTCTGGTGGAAGGCAGGCGGGGGGGAGACGCGATGCGGTTGGGCCGAGACCTGCAGGCCGGACGTGCCCTCGTCGGGTTGGGGTTGGGGTAGCGGCGACGGTGACGTGGGAGGGTTGGAGACGGAGCCGACATGCGGGACGCAGAAGTCCTTGCTTGCTTCTTTGGTGCCATCGAGAGCATCCACCTGGCCGAGTTGGACGTGGGTGGAGCTGCCGCAGGGGCGGTCCCTGGTCTTGCTGCTGTGGATCGAGGCGAAGTAGCCGTCGTCTCTGCTCGGCCGCTCGCTCGACTGTGGCTGCGTGTCGGGCGACCTGTTGTTGTCATGGTTGTGGTGGTTGTTGTTGTTGTTGTTGTTGTTGAAACCGTCACAGTCCATATAGTCGTCTCCCAGACTCCTGCCAGGGTGCCCTTCTTCCTGTGACAGGCGCTTGTCGAGGCTCGCTGGCCTGGCTGGCCGTCCGGTTGACAGCTTCCCGTTCATGGCGGTGGTGCTGCCATTAGGGTGTGAGCGGCCCGAGGAAGTGCGCGCAGGCGGAGTTGATGTTGTTAGTGCATGGGCAAAGGCTGGGCGGTCGGTTGCTTCGGCGCCATACGAGGGCATCATCTGCGACTCATGGATGGTTACACTCATCAATGAGGCAGCCTTCCCCGAGCGCTGCGGAGGAGGCGTCGGCGGAAGAGCGTGAGAAGCCAGTGTGTGTATGCGAGCTGTGGCTTGTGAAGGTTGAGTTGGGCGTCGTCCGGGGGGGAGGGGGGTGGTTTGCGTAGCGTAGCGCCGTCAGAAACTACGAGAGCAGAGCGGACGTCAGGGCGTCGGGAGGAGGCGGGTCGGCAGGGCACTCAATCAATGGGGTCGTGGTAGCAAGAACGGTGGTCGCAAGAATGGGCGTGTGTAGTCGGTCGGCTTCCAGGAGTCGAAGCTGGCGATGGCCGTGCAAATAGTTGGCACTGCGCTCGTCAGCCCTTTGCTCGCCGCCATCCGACTTCCGTCTTGCGCTAGCCTTGGCAGGTGGATCGTGCCTAATTGCACGCTGCGAAACCACCAGGAGCGTGGACAAGGGCCGGGCACAGTAAGCATCACGACCATTTTGATGCAGTCGGACATGCTCCATTCGACTCGTCGCTTCTTTCTGCTACTTCGCACACTCTCCATGCCGTACCGACGCGATATATGGACGCCGTCTTTGCATTCCGCGAGTCTGCAGAGGGGAGATTGCGCGTCTGCATTAAGAACAGTCGGCATGCGCCCCTCAGCCACACCGAGAGGCCCAGCAGCCCGGGTGCGCCGTCATGCTGTGGCTCTCCAACACGCCTATTCTTAACCACGCCGGGCCGTTGGAAAGGAGAAGGCTGTTTTCCACACCAAGCGGCACCTGTTACTATTACTATCCCATGCTCATCCATGCAGCCCACGTTGCCGTGCCGCGCACCGGTCAGTAGAGCATGCGAGCCGGTCTTTGCCCTGCGCCGCACCTTGCCCACCCCCAGCTCCACTGCCAATTTCCTGGCTAACCCAGCCTTGTTTTCGTCCGCCGACCAAAGAGTGCCCAACAGTCGTCTCAAGCATCCAGACATGGACAGACCTATATTGGTATGCCTTGTCCTCATCGACGACACTACATCTCTCTTCAAGTGCTGAGCACCCAAGGGCCAAGATCAGCGCTCACAACGCTAGCCTTCTTCTGCTTCCCTGCATGCTGCCCTCAAGAACACCAAACACAAACCCCGGCGTCGTTTCCAACTCTCGACCATGCGACTCTGGTAATAACGAGCCCCAACCATCTAGTGTGAGCCTGAAACCTGAGTCGACATGGCAACAACATCTCTGGACACTTTTCTCGGCCGTGGTCGGTCGTGCATCGGCCGAACACTTTGGACATAGCAGTAACCTCGGGCTTTTGATGATGGCGCAATGATTTCAGCCCACAGCGATCCGATGTTTCTCCCCAGCACTCAGAGTGATGATTTCGGTGTTGGGTAGCTTCTTCCTCACAACACCCTCTTCCACCATCTTCTTAACTTCGTCTACAGCGTGCTGTGCAATCTGTGTCAACTTGACGGCCCATCCGCGGTTGTCCTTGTCCGCATCATGGGCCGAAATCCAAGCTTTGGCATATAGGCTCTTGGCGATCTCAGTGCCACCGGGACTTCCAGCAGATATGTTGCCTCCGAGCCACCACGGATTCTCAACGCAGTCGAAAGAATGCAGAAGCGCTGTGAGAGGAAGCGCCGATTCCGAAACGAGGTAGGAGCTTGCGTACGGACGAATCACGTCGTATGAAACACCGTGAGGCGAGTAAATGACAGACAAGGTCTTCTCACGATCGTTGTAGGGTGACGGCACTATTGTACAGGGCGATGAGGCCATGGTCGTTGGAGATCCGGGCGAAGAGGGCGAGCTCATAGGCAGGTCGATGTAGTGCATTGGACTAAGCGACGAGAGCACAGTACACGGAGGCCGATAGGTTATCCCGATAGCGTGGTGTACTTTGGAGAGGTCACGCTTTGCTGGAATCCAAGTCACTGTGACCTCACCACACGACCCTCGAGGAGATGGTGGCGGTATTACTATGCGGTGTATAGACCGACCATCTCCCTCGACGTATTTTGGCACAGCATGTACAAGGCCGGGACGGAAGTGTCTCCACGAACGAATCTTCTTAGCCGCGGATGGGATGGCTAGAATAGTCGTTTCCGAGTCTGGTGGGAGTTGGCGCAATGTGGCTTCATGGCAGTGGTCTGGCTTGTCTTGGGATATAAGCACGAGATCGGGTTCGCGGTCAAGGTCTCTGAGGCTTGAGATGGACGGTTTTGCTCTTTGCTCCGAATGCGAGAAGATGGAGTTTAGGATGATTGACGGCCCTGACAGCCAAGCTGTTCAGAGAGTAGATTAGCATCATCCATGTCATGCAAGATCGAAAGCCCGATCCCCAAAAGACTTACGGTCAACCAGAATCGTAAAAGAGCCCGGGAACAAGCCTGGTGACGATAGTGGGGCGGCGGGTGGGTCAAAGGTAAGGAGAAAGGAAGTGTCTCCATTCAGCGACTCGAGGGAGAGTGCCATGCTAGCGGGAAGCAAGTGCAAGACACTGCCGGCAAAGCGCACGACGATGCAACGGCAACACAAGACATGAGGAGAGGGAGACGAGGCAACCAGCTCCGGCGATGCCGCGTCCGTCTGTGATGCCCTTGTCCATGATGATGATTATGGGCGTACGCCATGGCCCTGGAACTGGCAGCAGAAGCAAATGCCTTGGAAGGTGGACGCGAGCGTGGTAGCCGCAGACGAGCGTGGGGAAGAAACAGCAGGTGCAGACGAGGCGCGTGCAACGAATCCAGAAAGCGATAGCAAGACAGTCCTCCTGTCACTCATCAAGTCCCGCCCCCGGCGCGTCAAAAGCTCGTCGTCGCCTGTGTCTTCTTCGTTCCTCTTTCCGTTCACCCTTGGCGTTTTCCACCACCTCATCCTCAACCCAAAGCGCGCCCGCCGAAATGTGGTAGATGCAGCTGCCTGCAACCAAGTGCAGCTTTCCTGGTTCTGCCGGCCGAAACTGGATTTAGCTCGGCAGTCGAAGAGCAAAAATCTTCATGGCGCCGTCGCCCATGTCCTGCTGAAGGGTCCGAGCTATAGATGGCATTGGTCAAAATTCTTTGCATGCACGGGACTGAGCTGTGAGAAGGCAGAAGGCTTCTGCGCCGTCTAGCTGATTATGAGCCGCCTTGACCACGGCCACGTCTGATTGGAGCGCGCAAATCCCCATTCAAGCGGTAGGTCATTGGGCAGCACGAAGCTCCCCAAGCTGTCTTCCTCGCCCCAGGTCCAGGGCAGCCGTCTGATTGCTCCTCCGCCCGAGCTGGTTGTGGCGATACAGCTCTCTACACTGACGGCAGCGGTACACTACCATTCCTTCTTCCTTCCACATGGTTCAATCGTGATTTGTAAACACAGCCACTACTTGATCACCTTCCCTCCAGCCCCGCCGCTGTTCCCAGCTGCCCCGCATCCAGTTACGTCTATCCGCAGTAGCAGCAACTTCAGCTCAGAGCTTCTTCACCAACCCGCCGTAGTCACCACACCAGCTTCTCCCGACATTGTAGTCCTCGCCCGAAGCTGCGCAAGTTCCGACAGAGCTTCTCCGACCCAGCGCCCAGCTTTTCACGTGCCATTGCTTCGCTGGGAAGCTTCTGCCATTGATGCTCACAGCCATGCCTCCCTCGCGCGCAGCACCGCTGACGAGCTCCTTCTCTGTCAGCGACGAGAACAACGTCGTTGTCTGCCCGCTGCGCAACCATGACAGCTCGGCCTGTCGCAAGCGCTGCACTGGCGTAAGTCTTCACCATCGCTGCTTCGCGTCGTAGCAAGCTTCAAGGCTACAGGTCCCCCCCAGGTGCAGACTAACACGCCATGCGTAGGAGAAGCGTTTTCGGTCTATGCAAGAGCACATCCGCCGTGCCCATCCGGAGCATTACATCTCCAAGTTGCCGGCAACAGAGGTAGGCTTGTCCATGGCCAACACTGCACGATCCTCTTGCTGACTCGGCATTCCCGCTTGCAGGAGAGCTTCTTGTTGATGGTGAACACACCACCGCAAGAACGACCCGCACCTCCACCCACAACAACCCCAGCAGCACCCCAGCAGACGTACGACTATGGCGGGAACGAACACAATTCCTTCTTCGAGACTGACTTCGGTACCAACCATCTTCGCACATCGGACGAGGTGCGCCGGCCGTCGCTCCTACCCGCTGCAACCGCTGCAGCTGCCCTGGCCTCGTTACACAACCATCGCGCCGAGTACGACTGGGACTCAGATCCGGTATGTAGCCGCTCTGCAGCCTCCCTACACAAGATCAAACTAACACCTGCTGTGAACAGGACGCAGCATCCGACCCGGACTCAAAGAACTATAGACCTCGCGCACGATTCGCTCCCACCACCATAGAACAACACATTAATGCCCAAGAACCTTACTATACCTCTGCCTCTATACAACCAGAACTGCTTCCTTCTTCCCTCGCACGTTCGCCTCCCGGCCGCTCCTCCACTCTGCCTCCAGGCGCTCACTCTCTCAAACCGAACAGACCCCGCAAGTCATCTATAGGACAGAATGCTCGTAGGGGAAAACATGAACGGCAAAAGTCCAAGGAATATTCCCGTAGACTAAGCTACGACAGAAAAGCATACTCAGCAGAGCCGGCAACAGCTGCGGCCATCATGGGTAAACGATGGGAAGACTTAATTGACGCCGCAGCTTCAGCCACTGAAGAGGACAGTCGAGATCTTACACCGGTTGGTATCACACTCTACTGGGATCACCTCGTCTAACATGAACAGGTACCACAGTCGCCAAATCAATCCCCTCACATGATGAATAACCGAACATCTCTACCTCCCTTCAACTTTGCTTCACAACTTCAGTCGTACACAGCCTCACCATTGAACAACACCTTGACGCCTCCACCTCCGGATATGTCGGATCTCCAGCCTTTCCCGTCCGTCGAGTCGTCCATTGAATCAGCCATGTCTGGCCAAACTTTCCATATGCCTTCCCAAGGTCTGTCTGATTCTTCTCCTAGCTCTCTTTTCCCAGTGCAAATATATTGCGCTGCATGCCGGAAATTATCCATATTGCGCGACAGCTATGCATGTTCTGAATGCATCTGCGGCCTGTGTCAAGAGTGCGTAGACGTACTTGTCAGTGAGCACAACCGCGGTCGGGCGCCGACATGTCCGCGGTGCAGCACTATTGGAGCCAAGTTCAAACCCTTTCAGCTCGATATAAGATGAAGCAAGGTTAGCCATGGTCTTTTGGGCATTATATCATAGTAAAGCGTTTGTTTTTGCGTACCCCAGACTTTCTCTTGGCCCTGTGCCTGTTTCCGGCCCGTTTCCAAGTACATGTTAGCTCTACGAGCCACATGGGCGCTCAGATGCTTTGTTTTTGGGATCTCGTTCTGGATAGACTGCTCAAAAGCAAGTCGGAGTTTTGATTTGGTCGTTACATTGAGCCCAATTAGGTTTCACTCCCTCGCGAAGAGGTCGCAGAGATAGATTCGCCTGCGAATACAATATCTAGGTGTACTTACGCCTTTGACGTTTTTATCCTTTGACGCTTCGGTCCATTGCTGCGCTCATCACCTCTTCCAGCGCACATTGCGCGTTTGATTCTGCCGTTTTATTTTTTTATTGACACTGTCCTTGATGTCAGCATCAACAGAGCTTACGAGAAAACATTTGGGACCGATTCGGCATCAGTTCGGCAGGGAGAACATGCGGTGAATGAACCACGGTTTGGTTGAAGAATCAGTGGACGTCAGAGGTGTCAGCCGGTCGCCGGCTGGTGGATCCCTGGAGACTCCCGTCGTTACCGGATGCAACACTACTCGAACCGACTATTTCCCACTTGATTCAAGCCCTGAGCGGTCTAGATGACCAGATTTTTTTGATTACGAGAAACACGAGGTGGAGTTTGCGAACTACCTCGATAGTAGGAAGCGGGGAGTTTTCCATGTGGTGAAGGACGGTAAGTGTCTGTTTTGGCAGTCGTCGCTGCAGGGACAGGAGCGAAGTGGATAACTGGGTGAAGATGAAGGCACCGGACCTAGGTGAGTCAACGGACGTGGCGCCGTCGTTGCGATGCAAAGGGGGGGCCGTGGGGCGGAGCAGTGGCCGGCTTGTAAGGACGACCGGATGTTTCGTTCTACATTCCTGCACAGAGCGCATTGATACATCCCATCATCGATTGTCGTTAGACCCAGGTTCGCGCTGACCTAGAAGGTTGGTGCTAGAGAGGGCAGAAGGTTGGCCGGCCGGGTGAAAGTTGGACTCGTGACACTTTTTTTCCAGGAGAGAGGGTTGGAAGCAAACGTCGCATGACTGCCTCGACAATAGTTTCCTGCTGTCAATGCCTTCCGCCTACGCCCAATCACAATAGCGCTAGAATCATCGCAAAGCAGATTAAACCCGGCAAAGCACATATGGCGGTGTAATTAGTCCGCCTCTGTCCGTTTTCGCCAGCGGTAAACCCAAAAAAATAAGCCAAGCCTATCTCCTTTTACCCCGCTGTACAGCCAATCGCTTTACTTGACCGTAACAAGACAAACATGTCCTGCTGCTGTTCTACGCCACGCTGGGCATAGCGAGTGCACTTTTCTGATCGGCGTTGCACGAAAACCTGCTCGCAATCAGCGAGAAACCCAGCAAGAGAAAAAGCCCACAACGTCTTTCCCATGTTGGCGAAAACAAAATGCTCAATGTCCCCACGGCCACCTCGGGAATAACCAGCAAGCCCCCCCCCATGTGACTTCCTTGCTGCTACGGTGCTACCTACGTAAATTGGGCCAGGAACAAGACAACAGTGTTATGGCGATCGGCAACGGCTAGCGCAGGGTCTGGCCTTGTTAATCGTCAACACAGGTACCCACCTACCACCACGAACATGCCGGTCTAGACGCACACACGTTTTGTGGTTTGCATGGACTCGGTGGGATGAAACTACTGCGGCTGTTTATTGACAGTTGGGTTGTTGCGGCCATTGGAGTCGCGCGGATTGGGCATAGCTTTGGGTGGCGACGTGGTGTGTTGGGGCTGGAGGCTGCATTGGGAATGCGGTTATGAGTATGTGAGTGTGTGTGTGTGTGTGTGTGGTGGGGGGTATTTAGAGTGGTCGTGTGCCTCGCTTTTGGTGGCGCATTTTTTGTTGGGATATTACGACCGTGTGTTGATCGATATATTATCCTTGGTGCTTACTTTTGGTCTGTCCGTCTTGATAACCTGCACGGGGCTTACTTGTCAACTGGACACATGCAAATACTCGCGTCTCCATATCATCACTACTACCATCTACCAACCACTTGAAATACTACCAAACGACTGCGATCTCCATCATCATCAACTTCAACAAAAACTTACTACGACAATCTACGACAATCGCCCAAGATGCCCATCTTCCGTACCTTGACTACCAAACTCAAAACCTCTTTCTCCCCCTCTTCTTCTCCGGATTCTTCACCAGACCAGTCGCCCACATCGCTGCAAGTGTCTTCCTTCGCAAAGGTCAACGGACGCAAAGAAGCGGGCATCAGCGGAGCCGTGAAAAGACCGGAAGTGCAAGCTAGAGTCGACTCGTACATGACGCAAGCAGGCAATGTAAGCAACGAGAGCGTTGAAGAGAAGAAACGGCGAAGGATGAGTCGATTCAGGGAGGAACTAGACTTTGAGGCTGAGGAGTGAATGAGCATGTGGATTAGCAAAAAAAAAAGAGTGTAGTGCTCTTCCAAAGGTATGTTGATGTCATTGATCTTTTCTGGGACAAGTTTGCTAATTTCAAGCCAAGTTTACGCTGATTCCGAGTCTGCTGTACCCTCCGCATTACCGTCACTTTGTACCGGTGTGCCTGTCCTACTCGCACTACCACTCTTTGGCGGACCTCTTGGCGGACCTCTAGGCGGACCGCCAACCTTGGGAGGCGGAGGTACACCACTGCCTTTCTTTGGTGCATAGTCCTGCTCTAGACTCTTCTGCTCGCCTTCTTTGAAATAGTCGTCCAGCCCACTACCACCACCACCGCCTGCGGGGCTAGCCACATGGTGCGCTCTGCCCTTCCTTTTCGGAGGCGGCGGAGACTTCGACGGTAACGCCACATTGGCCGGTACAAACAATTCCGCCGGTGCAACCTGGGGCTGAGCAGCGGGGAAGTCAACAGAACCCGTCAAAGGACGTTTCTCATCAAACGAAGTAGCCCCACTGGCATCACCTGTGGAGAAGAACGTCTCTCCAGGCGCTGGCGGCGGCTCGTCCAAACCGGCTGGGATACGATGCAAAGCCCCGAAGCCCAAAACACAGCCTAACGCACCCTCACCGCCCCAGTTGCGCGCCGGCGTAATGGTCACAGGCCGCGTGACGTTGTATTCATGGTTGTATACGTATAGTCTCAGCGGCCTGTTCAGGAAGTCTTCGACAAGCTCACCCAAGCCGGACTCGCCCCGCACAAGCCCTTCGGGGCTGCCAATAACGTAGTCACCGTAGGGAAGCAACCCCGCAGCATCGGCGGGCGAGTTGGGAGCTACGTCTAGGATATGCCAGACGTCTTCTGCGATGGCAAGTGGGGACCATTGCAGGGAGATGCCTAGTTTAGGCTGGTCGGCGGGAATTTGTAGATAGACTTCCCGGATTTTCTGGCCCTGTAGAGGGTGTCAGACACGCGAATACAAAATGAAATGACAATGCAAAATCGATCATGATGCCTACTCTCTATGCCTTTAGTGTTGTGAAATGAAAGGGTGACTAATGTGAGATCGACTGCATTAGGGTATGAGAAAGGAAAATCAGATCCTACCTTCGCGCTGAATACACCGAGACTAATCGTCGTGCCAGCACAGTTCCGCACCTCTGTCGCAAAGAGACTGGGGTCAGGGTTATCCTGTCCTTAAAGTCAGTGCAACTGCCACGTGTTCCTCTTTATTTCCAGCCGACCGATGTTCCTCTTACAAATCCCGATTCTTAATCACGATCTTTCCACCCTATGCAACTCTTTCCCCTCATTTGTTGCTGCACCTCAATAAGATGAGCTCATACGTACAATAGTTCGCCCATTGATTCCGATAACAAAATCGAACCACGGCTCCAAAGGGACTTCTAGATTGGCGTTCTTCAACACCTGAAATCCGTATGCGCCATTGGTACCAGACTGCTGCTCTTCGTTGAGGGGTGCAGCATCTAGTCGCGATATGAAGCGATTGAGCGCCCCGAACACGGACATTATGAGAGTATATGAGTTGATGATTCGCCTGAGGGGTCTTTATATGCAGATGACGGAAGATGAGTTGTGGTCGTGGTTCGTGTCGATGTTGATGTTGACTTGGAGGTTTGGAAGGTGGCCATAGCTTGGGGATCTGCGGCGCGCTAGTGGGGCTGGTGCAGTGAGGCTGGCGATGTGTGCTTGTACTGAAATCGAGATGAGTCGTTGTAGTTCAAGACCCAGGTCTCGGATGATAATATCTCCGTAGAAATCTGTAATAGAACATATGCATGCAAATCGCCACCTAGATCAACTGATTATTCGATCAGTCAGTCGGATTGATTCAGACTAATCCGAACCAGGGAAGGCGTTTTAGGACTGGTCTCACTCCATTTGTTTGCTTCACTCACCTCCAACAAATCTCTCGATTCCGTTCTGTTCACCTGCGGACTTCCAGAGACACAATACCTTCGAAAGGGAATGCCTCGTGATCTCTGCAGCAATGAGTGAAAAATCAAATGAGAAAGGCGTGGACCAGTGGTCGCGTGTCGAACAATTCCCTGAACATTTGAAGAAGTATAGCTTGTTTCCTACCATTCTCACAGAATTCGGCGACTAAGCTTTGGTAGGTACTGGCATCAACGATTCAAGACCTGGGAAAAGTACGACCAAGGCATATGGATGACAGAAGACGCCTGGTTCGGTGTAACGCCAGAACCCATCGCCAACAAGATCGCAGCGCACATCTCAGAGTCAGCGCCCAAAGACAAGACCGTCATTGTCGATGCTTTTGCCGGTGTCGGTGGTAATGCCATAGCACTAGCGCGCTCAGGTCGCTGGGAGCGCGTCTTTGCTATTGAGAAAGATGCCAAGACACTGAAGTGCGCAAAGCACAATGCCGAGATTTATGGTGTGAGCAACAAGATCTTCTGGCTCAATGCAGATTGTTTCAATGCAATTAGCAGGTTTGCGGGTCAGAGCAATGTCGTCGTGTTCGCTAGCCCTCCATGGGGAGGTTCGTATCGCCTAGGCATTGTCATCCGAAGTATACTGATCGACATAGGAACCGAATATGGCTCGCAAGATGTCTTTGATCTTAGTAAGATGGAGCCGTACAACCTAGACACGCTCTACAGGAGCTTCACGAGGATAAGCAAAGAAGTTGTTCTGTATCTACCGAGAACGTCGGATCTCAATCAGATTGCGAGGTATGGGCAAGATGGGACGAAGCTAGAGGTTGCACATTATGCTATGATGGGTGCTAGTAAGGTATGAAATAGCTGACCGCCACAATCTTGAACTAAAAACTAATGTTGCGCAGGCACTTTGTGTGTACTTTGGCAACTTCGACTTTGAGATGGAACAGGAATCATAATTAGGAAACGCGAACCAGAACACGATTATCACCAGTTTCACACGCGACGATTCCCCAAGGATTGGATTGCTCCTCATCTTAGCCCTTCTCAGGTACCATCTTCTCCTACCAAGCACACAAGTCTCGAAGCTCTGTCGCGCCCACAACATGATCGATTCCCTCATATTCCTTCACCGTTATTCTCTTTTTCTCGATACCAAGTTCATGTGATCCTTCGTAACACATATAGTGATATCGCTTCGTCACCAATTTGTCCCCTGTTCCTCTTGCCAGAAAAATCTCTCCATTTGCACTCATCTTTTTCGTCCATCCGGACTGCTCCCTCAGCTTAGGTATTTGATATGCTAGAGGAAGATATCTGGAAAACCCGACCAGTCCTCTAGGTTTCCCAGTGTAGTTAGATACCAGGCTGCAGTTGCTAGGTCATGGTTTCTTAGAGCGTTCGGAAAGACCGAAGACATGTGTGGTATTTAGCCCACAGATTAAAATTGGTTGGCGACGTTTTCTAGTCATGCGGCTTCGTCCTAAGGCTATGGATGAAGATGAAGGCGGCAGACTTGGTGATGTCGCTTGGTGCAAACGTGGGTGAAATTGTAATAGACGGTTTCCTTTGGGGCGTCATGCCTGAGAAGTGATTTGCAGGTGAAGGTATGCAGTTAGCTTCGAGTTGCTCGATCAAGTGGCTATTGTATTTCGATAACAAGCTCTACGACTATATGTTAGATAGTAGCCGAAACAGCGAGATTAGCATGTCGCCAAATACACTTTTGAAGATCACGGCTACATCTGATAACTAAGATGAGAATGAGATCGGAAGTAATGCAAATAGTGTACGTACCCCGCATTGATCTCATGCAGGTACGGCGTCTGGCCATGGAACGCGTCGGCATGTGATGCAGAATTTCTACACCTCCGAACACTCCCACAACATCGCCTGTCACAGTACAACACCTACGATGCCGCACGTTGAAGTGCTCCCAAACTCCACGGCGACCGTCGCGCCCGGATGGACCTATGTCGTCGACACGGGCTACGACCCCTCCAAAGTTGCCATAAACCCCAAGAACAAGAAGCGCGCCGCAGCAGCAACGCCAGGCGGCCAGCACGCCGAAAATGAGCTGTCCGCACGACAACAGACAGCTATAGTGCGACGCATAGCAGAGCTAGAACGCGATAACGACCCCAAGCAGGTCATCACGATACCTGGGAAGCCGAGCGTGCCGAAGACGCAGAATGCAAGGAGGATCATACAGTATCAGCGGCAAATCAAGCATTGGCTCGACGATGAAGAGGCACAATTAGGACAAGCAACGACTACAGCAAGAGGGAGCGTGTCTCAGCCCACAGGAGGAAGAGGAGCAGCACAGGCGTCTCGAAGGCAGAGTACATTCGCTTCCGTGCCCGCGACGCCTGTGGAAGCAACGCCAGGACCCGCAGCAATAGCCCAAACCCCATCGCGACTCGAAGACGCAAATGCGGACGATGCCCTGCTCTCTATTGACGACTCAATACCTGCGCCACTAAACCCTGCTGAGCTCGAAGCTCTACTTGCCGCACCGCCGCTTTCCTACGCTGCCAGCCATGCGGCGCCTCCTCCAGCTGGCGGTCCGCCGCAGAGACAGTTTTGTGACAACTGCGGATATTGGGGACAGATCAAGTGTCGCAAGTGTGGAGCGCGAGTGTGTGGATTGGAGTGCAAAGACGCGCACGAGGCTACCAGGTGCCTGAAATGGGCATAAAGAGAGAAAATAACTGAGTGCAGTGTTGCATGGCGTTGTGACGGATTATTGATACCCCGGATATTTTGAACTATCTAAAGAGCAATCTTTTGCTCAGTACACAAACTCTTCTCCAACAAGTTTCTCGCTCAGCTTCCAAAGCTTCTCTGGGTCTTCCGGGTTCTTAGCTGTTGGCTGCACCTCCTGTGGCGCTACATTCGCATTGTCAAGAAAAGCGCCGTTGTAGTTGTCCAATCTCGTGTCGAAGGCAGCAACAACGTGGGTAGCCGCACACTCATCGAGCGACTTCAAGTCAAATTCACGCGCCCAGCCAATCTCTTTATCCTTGGCCACTGTATGCTTGTCAGAAATTGGTGCGTTCCAGCTCTGAATGTTTGCAACATACCCACATTCTTCAAATCTTCATCATCGAATTTCTCTGCAAGAGACGTCCCCAACGTTACTCCCGGGTGTAGACTATACGCTCTCAACCCCTTCGGACCCAGTTTCTCTGCGAGTGCATACGAGAATAAGATATTCGCCGTCTTACTCTGGCCGTACGCTTCCCACTGGTCATACACCTTGCCGTCTTGGAAATTAGGATCTTCGAAACGCACGCCGCTGAAGCGATGGCCGTCACTGGCCACATTAACAACCCTGGGTGCTTTGGAGGCAAGGATCTTGGGCATGATGAGATTGGTAAAGAGGAAATGCCCGATGTGGTTGCATCCGAATTGGTACTCGATACCTTCGGCCGTGGTGCGATAGGGGCCCTTCATGACGCCTGCTGAGTTGACAAGGACATCGATGTGGGATTCTGGGTATGCTAGGACTTCTTTTGCTGCTTCACGGATCTGCTTTTGTGACGCTAGATCAAGGGCTAGAATGCGCACTTCGACGTCGGCGCTCGCTGGGTTGGATCTGATCTTGTCGGCCGTTGCTTGGGCTTTGGATAGCGAACGACCAGCAAGGATCAGGAGAGCGGGTTTGTGTTTCGCAATCTCTTCCACAAAAGTTGCTCCTAGGCCGCCTTGCGTTATACCGGTCGTCAAGACTATCTTGTCAGCTATTTTGGAGGCGTTATCCGCTGCGATGGTCGAGGCAAGCGCATTCTGACGGTTGTAAGGTAGTGTGGAAGGCATGATAGTACACAGATCTAAGGATTTCTTGCAAACGTAGGAAGAATTTGATATCGTAAATGTTGTTGCTAATTCGGTATTCACGGAAAGACGCTTCCTTATATGTATCAATGATCAGGCACCAGCCAAAAAAAATAATTCGCGTTCCTTTGGATAAGAGCTCCAGATGTGCAGTCACGTAGCCATTGTCATCATGGCTGTCTTTGGGCTTAACTCCGTCCGTCGTAGGTCCGCTTCTCCGCTCAGGATCCGACGTTCGTCGGAATACGACTCGTGCATCAAAATTTGTCAACAGGATACTGGAGTTATGTAGACTCTGCTCTTCGCAATAAAGTTTAATCATATGTGGCTGCGGCAAGGGGAGTGCTGTGGTGGTGGTGGTCGTGAGTATATGGAATAAGAGGGACTGGGCCACAGTCGTGATGTTGCGTCTCGGCAAATCCCATTAGCAGCGATACTTGCATCGACAATAAGTATTTACCCTTCAAACCAGTCATGCTAACTGAACTTCAGACAGCTCAACTCTCAGCTTCTCTACTCTTTACTCTTGTTTTACGGCCTGTTCTCCTCTTCTGTTCCTACATCAACTTCCCCTATATCTCCGCATTCTTATGATGTACACTCTGCTCCCGATCTTTAAGTCCTAACAGCAGGGGAAACATTGTAAAGGCAAACCCCGTCGCAACAGCAAAGTACACTACCACCGCTACACTGCCCAACCCCTGCTCTTTCTGGGCTTCAAGTCGGTCCTTCCATACATCCCACACATATGTCGACATGCCCGCGACGAAACTCGCCACCGCTAAGCTTATCAGTTCGTAAGGAGCTTCGACCAACGTTAGAGACGTCAGAGAGCTTTGCCATACAAGACGGTCTTGGGCGTTGTGGTACTGGACGCCGTTGGAGAGCCATCTCCGAAAGGACTTCGCGTCGCGGATGACGCCAACTTCGCGTTGCTGGATGAGAGTAAAGAACGTCGCGAGGAGGGACAACATAGTACTAACGATGAAGCTTGCGCGTGCGACGAATGTTGTCTTTTCCATGACAGGGAGGGAAAGCGCCTGGAGAGCTAGGGTTGCCAAGAGGGCGCCCTTGATGTATCGGTATCAGCTTTGAGCACATCTATTGCTGAGCTGCTCACTCATGTGGCCGTCATGTCTTGGTGCAAAACAGGTGTACATACCACCAAAGTTACTAGTTTGAACTGCTTCAACTTGGCGTCCCGCATCTCTATTACTTTCTGATCTTTTCCATCGTTGATCAATACCTCCAGCACTTCCAGCTCTTTACAGTCGAAAAGAAGCCATATACGCCACATGTACCACCGCCCGTATCGCGTGCGTGCATAGTCGTTGTCCATCCATTCTCGAAGAGGCTGGAAGCCATTAACAGCATAGCGTGGTGCGAGCAGAGCCCGTGCAGCCGTGCGTGCAGGGGTGCCCAACGCACTGAGAACCTCTGCTACGTTCATTGACGGTGTCAAGGAGGAAAGGAACGGGGACCAACATGCTAGATGTCGAACCCGCCAGGCTGCGGTTTTATCCAGGTAGCAAAGGACTCGACAAGGGGATATCGGGGCCGATGGATTTCTTGGGGAAGGTGTTGGCCCCCAGTCAGTCTCAACGTCCCGCAATAATTACTTTAAACTATTATTGGCCAGGGATGGCAGCCTTGCCGAGTTTTGATAACCTGATTCAAGGGAAAGACATGGGGCAAACGTGGACAGTAGTACAAAGTAATAGAGAACAGGTAGCCTTGTAGTACGACTGGATGTGAGCGATGTGTACTCGTCATGTCTTTGCCTCATTACATCTTCATACGCCATTTAATCCGCAATGCTCGGGTACGCATGTGGTTCGCTGAAGCCATGCTTATAGTCTGTTGATCGCGACTCGTTCGACATAGGGCGAAATACCGTTGCAACAAGAATATTACGACCTAGACGGCATAAAATCGACGAATCTGCAGACCGTCTTGATGATAGGAGAGGTCTTACATACGGTATTCATGACAAAGTTTCCGCCACACGAGGCGAGCAGCCTGTAGGAGCCATAGGATGTTTGACACGACCTGAAGTTGTTCACAGTAGCATGTATTGCAGAAGCAATCTAGGGTATAACTACCAGCGCATACGTGTATGGCTCACTATCCTATCTCCTTCCCTTTCCCAGCACGGAGTAAAGCTGTGACTACGCAGCGTTTGAAGCGTTTGCCCTTTCCTGTTCTTCAAGCTTCCTCCGTGCCGCCAAGATCATCTCCTCTCGCCGTCTTTGCAGGTTTGCTTGCCTCTCACTCTTGTCTGCACTCCACGACTTGGCCTTCGATTGCTCCTCCTGTACCGGCTGCGAGACTTGACTAAGCTTCGAAGATAGGTTATACCGTGTTATCAGATCCGGATGCGCAGATCTCGCTGGGGCTGGGGCTACTCGCGCCGGTGTAGGTGCAGCTCGTGGTGCTGGTGGTATTTGGAAGGACGGCGGTGCCTACGTATGTGTTAGTGTACGTCGACAGCATTGGCAAAGCTCGTTTGGTGAATCATACAGTGTCTAACCCCCTCCCACTCAACGCCCTCTCCGTCGTCGCCGCGACGTTACCGCCGTTCCTCTGTAGATCCCATGCAATATCCCGTCTGCTCAACTGCGGCAGCATCTCAGCGACTTGGTCTATTTGTGCAGGGTTTACGCGGACTGCAGCGCTGTTCGCCGCTGCTCGCGTGCCTGTGGCCGCCGCTGTGGGCTTTCTCAAGTACCATCGTACAGCAAGGAACGTGACGACGATGAATACGATGACTTGGGGTATGTTGATGCTTTGCTCCGCCATGACTACAGTCACGGTGCGAGTGTACCGAGGTGCGGCGTAGAGTGCGTTTGTGGCAGGCGAGACTTGCGAACGGATAGCAAAGCGGTGAAGGTGTGAAGAGACGATGCTGTAGGCCACTAACTGTATTGAACCCCGAGCGAGAATACGATAACGATATGATTCATTCTATGGGCAGCGTTCTGTTGTGTTGTAGTGAGGTCGACATGTATCGGACGAGCCTCGGCGAATCGCGAATCTCCGAGAGGGCAAGGTGGAGCCGCCTTGACCCCTTGCCTTGTTCTCCTTCATTCTTGCGGACAGACCCACAAGTTCGCACCTTCTCCACACTCCGCCTGAACTCTCCTTTCACCCGTGTCGGCGGCCATTGTCTAGGCGTACACTCCTTTCCGACGGCGATTGCTTCAATATGTTATGACGTTTGCTTGCCTTGAGATACCCCCAATCACCACGTTAGATTGATTACATGTACGCTACGCGCTTTGAGACACTATCATGAATACTCCAGTGATACTACGGAAACCGCTTCCGGAGCCGGCACAGGCCTATCTCAATGATTCGAATGATTCGAATGATTCGACTGCTACATTCGTGTCGCAATGGGCAGCACCTTCACTATCAGCTCAACAAACAAAAGATGCCAATACGGTCACTGCTCTCCCGCGTGAAGTGTCCGCATCTGACGATAAGTCCATTCAACCGGGGAGGCACAATGGACTCGGATTCAGTATCTTTGCTGGTATAAAAACAAGCACCTTTGGCTCGACACTCTCTCGTCACTTCAACAACTTTCTCCCGCCTCACCAAAAATACTTCCACAATCACGTCGACCGCCGTAAACTACTCATCATGATCAGCATCACCTTTGCTTCTCTTATGGCTCTCATCATCGGTCTCGCAGCAGGATTGTCTATCGGCTCCAAGTGCGTTGCTTGTGCTTTGCCTATCTTCCCCAGCCTCTGCTAACCATTTCCATAGCAACAATGCCCTACCTACACCTGAGGGAGCACAGGCCAGCGGCCAACTGACCTTCTACAACCCCGCACTTGGTGCCTGTGGTACTAATCATGGTGATAACGATGCTGTTGTGGCTATCTCACACGCCATCTGTAAGTGATGTTCTTCCTCAACCTACCTGCGAGACCTACACTGACATTTCATCTTAACACCAGGGGACGAGAACCAGGTCGGCACCGACCCCAACCGAAACCCGCTCTGTGGAAAGAAGATCCGAGCTCACCGTGTGGATGAGAGGACCGGCAAGGACGCCAGCATTGTGGCCACCATCGTTGACAGATGTAAGTACTCCAGACGGAATATCCCATCTCGCACCATGTCATCCTACTGTTTCTGATCTGGAATTAGGCACTGGATGCGCTCACAGTGACATCGACGTTAGCCCCGCCATGTTCAAAAAGCTGGCTGATCCAGCCCAGGGCAGGGTCAACGTGGAGTGGTCCTGGCTGTAAGCCTCGTGACTTTTCTCTCGGTATATAGTCATAACTCAGGGTTGAGTCGACTGTGACACATCGCGACATTCCATATTACTCACCAATTGGTGCGGCATATATTTGCTTCCAATTCCACCGATACTACACTTTTATTACCAAGTCTCCGTCTCCATGCAAAGTGCAGATATGAAAGACAACCTTGTGCTGCGAAGTGGTTACCTAGGCCAACCTGAGGATGCCTTCCCTTATAGTCCTCTGCCCCTAGACTCCTACCTGGATCGAGGGGAAGACCCAAAGGACTGCGAAGATACTACCATAACAATTACCACCAAACTGACAACAACAATCACGAGTATCTTTCGGACATATAGATTGGTGGCATCAGGTGCTTTGAGCATCTCAGCTTCGCCACAGCTGCGAGCGGAAAATCAATACCCTGGCAAGCATACTCGCAACTAAAACTCCACACTGAACAGATGTACCTCTCAGTTAAAACGTATCAGGATACTACGCTTACACCTGTGGAATACCAGACGCCTGGGGATCTGCAGATGGGCGAGGCGCTGGATGAGAAGATATGCAATACGTTGAAACATAAATTCCCAGCAGTGCCTCAAGGAGGCCCATGTGATACCCTGAGCGAGTGGCTGAGTCTAGAAAGAAAGACTAAGCAGATACATAACTTGCCGCAACCTGGCGAAAAATTAAAGCAGGATGTTCAACAGATTTGTGGCATCAAGAAGTCTCTTCTTGAAAGTGTCGATGGGTGTGGGAGCAAAGAAGATGAAAATGGTACGTTTAGGATAACGAATGGGACAATTGCTACAGAAAGATCAGACAGCATACTATCGGAATCCGGTGGATCATAAGGAGCTGGCCTAGCATACGCCTCCATTATAGATAACTCCGAATCCAATTCTGGCCAGTTATCCTCTCGCTGCAACAAACGTAGTCGCGCACGCGAGTTTTGACACCACTGTTTCGTATTTCGTTATGAAGATTCCAGCTCCAACCATTGATGTGCTGGCACTATCTGCTTCTTTTTCTGCCAAGCCCGGTATTATCTCCTCCATGACAGATAGCGCCAGCTCTACCAGTGCATCTGCCTTGGCCTCACCCGATCAAAGTGTGTCATTTTTCTTTCTAGTTAAGGGAAATTGTGGCGGTCATAACCTAAGCTAGCTTACTCGCTGAAATTGAGATGTGTTGGGATGTGGTAGGAAATTGTTATCACTAATACTTCACATGTCAAAGACTACCCGATACTCCAGTGCTTTGCGATGATTTCGTCAGGCAGGACACCAGGATTGTTTTTCATCGCATAAACTTTTAGCGGTCCGCCTTTTTCGTCGTGTACCAACACTCCGGCTCGGTTCGTTAGCCCCTGTGTGGCACTCTTGATCTCTGCTAACAGACTAGCCATCTTGCGCAGCCTAGTTTGGTTGGCTTCCTCCCACCGTGGAAACTCGGATTCAGCATGGCTGATGCTAACTGAGTGTACTTTGCCCTTGTTATGGTTGCCGTTCATGAAGTAAGGTGTGCGGCCGAACCAAAGCTGCGGTAGCGCTTCGTTGAGACGTGTGAGCCTCTTAGCTTTGATCTCGGCGAGCTTGGAGGGGTCGACGAAAACTCCTTTCTCAACAACTCTGGTAGGCCTATCGTCGGGGGCAATTCGGCTTTTGGATTGAGTTGGCGGCGCGCCTGTCATGTCCAGCTGCCTCATGGCAGCAGTCACAGTGCCAATGGGATCTTTGGTAGAATGTGTGGACTTCGAGTCGAGGACGGCATCCGGGTCATCATAATATGCGTCAACTTCGAATCGGACAGCACAGTCCAGAGGACCAATGTGGTACCGAATGACCCTATGATGACTACTAGAGTTTCCCATCTCATGATCGGGCTCTGTAAAGGTCTTCTCGAAATTATGCCCGTAGCCTGCATTAGATGAACCATGGATCATTTGCTGAGCATTCCTCTCTTTGCGGCTGATTACAAGCGTTCTGCCGATCATATGCAAGCCCATACAGAAGGAATCCAGCTTCTTCCCAGCCGAGAAGTCGAGAAGCTTGCGCAGACTGTTGCGGTTGACAATAATGTCGATGTTGTCTAGTACGGCCTTGGGCTTCATCACGGCGAGGGCGGCGAAGACGGGCTCGAAAGGGTACTTGGGCACGCGAGAAGCGTTTTGATCGATAAATTGTCGCCCAGTATCTTGAGCCAGGGTAGTCGGTAGTGTGGGAGGGTTCCATCTAGGAGGCGCGCCGGGAACATAGATGGTTCCATTGTTCTGCCAGTTGTAGCTGCACAAGGTCTCGAAGCCACCCTCAGAGGACACCTTGATACTGTCTGGCTCCAGTGAACTTGATTCTATCATCCGTATAGGCAATCCGGTGGTATCCCGGAACATCCATGATGTCTTCCAAGAAGGCGCCTTAGGCGAAGGCCGTGCCGCTTGAACTGACGCTGGATTTGACGAAACTCCTTTGCTTTGAGCTGAAAGCGAAAGTGTTGGCGTGGTTGATGTTACTGTGGACGGCAATCCCGCCAATGGTGTTGTTTTCACGGATGGTGCCTGCGCGGTTGCTGCTTCTGCTTTCTTCCTTGCACGTCCGCTACAAGGGAAGTGAGCATGATTTCATGAGAATGTGGTGTTGCCCACTCACGAGTTTGTGAGACGCGGCTTATGTTGTGTTGGCTGTAAAGCATCGTCGTCGTTTAGACTAGCAGTCTCCGCTGTTGTAGCCTGGGGCACGTGGTTGATACCTGTCTCCTTGATTTGAGAGTTCACAGTCAACGAACTTGATGCTACTGGTGTCCCTGCTACTGCTGCTTTCGGGTTCTCGTGCTGGCTTAGGTCTTGTTAGCTTCCGTATGCGCAGGTAGATGACGCTGTTAGCGCAACACCTACCGTTTACCGTGACGCCGGCTTTTCTTAGTTGCAGTGCCCTCTGGAGCTGACTTCGCATTCCCGGCTTCTGCTAGGGTTCTACTAGCATCAGTCATATCTAATCTCGCAGCGTCTTGTTGAATCATGGACTGCGCCATGTTCTAGGTGACT
This sequence comes from Alternaria gansuensis, assembly GCA_009289805.1. Taxonomy (NCBI): domain Eukaryota; kingdom Fungi; phylum Ascomycota; class Dothideomycetes; order Pleosporales; family Pleosporaceae; genus Alternaria; species Alternaria gansuensis. Next base: position 111,956 of record WBOK01000185.1, on the reverse strand, counting down.
TGTTTTGTTATCAACTTATACGGCAGCTCAAGAGGAGGAGCAGAGCGGGGCAGTTGTTGCATGCATCAGGCTCTGTTGTACAGCCTGACTTGAGGCTGCCAAGGCTATGCGCCGTCAAAGCTCAGCTGCATTGGCTGAGTGAAGGTGAAGAAGATGCGCGTAGCATGTCGGACGCATGCATCAGAAAACCAAGGTGGACAGCCTGCGTCTCGGAAGCACATTTCGATTTTGCATGCCAGCGGACCAATCGATGTGTTATATTGGAGTATCGATGTCATAGGAGGCGAAGAAGCTCGTGGCTGAATAATGCAGGGATGTTCTCACGTGCGCAGGCGATGATGATTGGCAGGGTCTGGGCCGATACGGCGGTTACGCGTCGTGTCTCTCGGAGTCGGAAGCATCCTTCACCTTGCTGGGATGCCCACGACCACCACACGGCTTCATACTTTTCTTCTGCGCTTCTTATCCTCCTTTAGTACTTGTAATGTCTAGTTAACTTCTACACACGTCTCTCCGCTGGCCGTTTTCATATGCTTGCCAAACCTTCTTCACCGCAGCGTTAGGCGCTCCATACCCAATGTCGACCGTCTTCGCCTCCCTTGTACGGCCGCCAAAGTTGCGCCGCGCCTCTACGAATACACAGCCTGCAACCCAATCTCCGCCCTCAATCGACAGTCATGGCCTCGACGAGCCTGACCTTCGTGACCTCAATGCCGCCCTGCAAGCGCTCACGGATATCTTCCCAGACATTCAGCCCGAGGTCTTTCGAGAGATGCTGTCTACCTTTAGCGAAGAGAGCCGGCTGCAGGTCGTCACCGAGACTCTCCTGAAGCATGGCGACAAATACGTGCGCGGGCGGTACAGGATTCCAGCCGAGCAGGAAGAGCAGCGGGAGACGGCGCAAAAATACAGGTACCGCAAGGTCGATGCACCCAAGGATACACGAGGCGTACCGCTTGCACTAGAAGAAAAATTCCGGTCGCGAAGATACAAGGAGGCTGCAAAAGAAGCACTGTATCAGGAGTTCAAAGGCCTGAGCCACTCGACCATCAAGGCCGTGCTGGCTGAATACAACTATAGCTATACACATGCACGACCGACATTGCTGGAACTTTCAACCAGAAGCTGGAGGTCCAGCATCACCAACTTCTTGATGCGACGGAAGGCGCCGACTGCGAATGACCATCCGTTGGTCATATGGACTCCCGCCGACGAGAGGCTGAACCGCCCATCTATGCCACTCCTTGTAAAGACGAGGAGTGACGAGTTGAACCAGGAACTTTACCACGCTCTCATAGTACCGGAAAATGAGAAGCATCGAAAAGCGCAGTTACGGCAGGACTTTGACTTGGCCATCCAATGGAATGAAGAGGAGGCTGAGCGAGAAGGCGAAATGTACGACTGCGAATGCTGCTTCATACCCAACACGCTCCAGCAAATGTCGACATGCGATATCGACGGCCACTACATCTGCTTCCGTTGCATACGGTATGCCATCAATGCCGCACTCTACGATCAGGGCTGGGCACGCAACATCAACACTGACCTGTGTACCCTGAAATGCATAGCGCCTATGACTGGTGGATCTGAAGAGTGCTGTGGTTGCATTCCCTTCAGCTTTGTCAAGCGCGCACTCTTGGAAGAGCAAGATGGGAAAGACAACCTTACCAAACTCAACGAGCGCCTCGCTAGCGATGCGCTTACGAGATCCCAGCTTCCATTTATACAATGTCCTTTCTGCTCCTATGCTGAATTGGATGACCTCGCACTTCCAGACACCAATCTCTTCGCCAACCTACGTTTCAAGTCCCGCCCCCTTGTACTTGCTTCTCTAGCATCCGTTCCCCTATTCGAATTGCTCTGTTTCCAAGCAACGCAAGCCATTCTCTTCGCCCTCATCCTTATCTATACCTTCGTCACCATCACATTTCGCTTGCCCGTCATCGCACCCTTCCGATCCGCCCTCAGGCGTGTCCACCTAAAGCGTCGAGGTCTTCGATTTCAATGTCTCTCTCCAAGCTGCGGCCGTGCATCCTGTCTCTCGTGCTCCCTTCCTTGGCATGACCCACATACATGTTTTTCCTCTCAACTCACATCCCTTCGTCTTACACTCGAACGCGCTACCACAGACGCTGTCAAACGCACCTGTCCTCAATGTAACCTAGGCTTCGTCAAGTCAGAAGGCTGTAACAAGCTCGTCTGCCTGTGTGGGTACAGCATGTGCTACATCTGCCGACAGGGACTTGCGAATGAGGGGTATCAACACTTCTGCGGACACTTTCGCGAAAGACCTGGGCAGCCTTGCGGCGAGTGCAACAAGTGCGATCTGTATCGTGTCGAGGACGAGGAGAGAGTTGTCAAGAGAGCCAAAGATAGGGCCGAGGCAGAATGGTGGGAAGCGCAGGGCGAAGGTCAGAAAGAAGGGCTGCAGAAAGAAGTTGATAAGAAGGAGGGCCCTGTGGTGAAGGGGGTAGCGGGGTTGAAAAGGGGAAATTGGGAGGGCTGGATCGAGGGATTTCTTGATAGTGTGCTTGTTTAATCATTTGCTGGGCCGGCGTTCAGATGTGGCAACAGATTGTCAGAGAAAGATTGATACCCAAAATTTCTATTGTACAGCGTTTCTTGCGGACGCCATTCTAGTCGCAGCTCTATCGCTCAGTGTTGGTGGTAATCTCAATCTTCACTAATCCAAGTTGTGTTTCCAGGTTAAAATCTTCTGTTATTCTCAAGCTAAGGTCTTGTATTAGAGTGTCTTCGTCGTGAAACTACCGCCAGAGCAGAGAAGCCTCTATTTACCTCTCCGCTTCTTCACCTATCGAAGCGCCGTCTTCCACCTCTATCCCCTCTTTCACCCTAATCACCTCTGCCCAAGAGAAGGCGTCGTCTTGATTCTTAACATTAACCGTTGCTTAAACCGTTTTCACTCCAGATCCAAATTGCATTCAGCTTTCTCCTTTACCTATTGCAGTTGCTAGGCATACAAAGTCCGCGGGTCCAACACACCACCTTCCTAACTTCACCTAGCGCCCCACAAGCAAACGGGGAGCGTTGTCAACCACACTCCTATCTCCATTGACATCATCACATCTATACACTATCAATCTGCTATCGCAATGCACTCTTGGCTCTCCCTCAGAAAGAAAGATCTCGCTATGCCTCCTTCGATAAATGTGGCAGATCTGGGGTCTTTGGCGCGTTCATCGGTTTGTGAGGACAGGGTTCATGATAAGGGATGCTGGTTGGGAGAAGCGATGTTTGGCTGGCATTGAAGAAGTGGGAGTGATCCTCGATAGATGCGCTTAGATAGGTAGTGTTGTATGCCGGCCGCGAGGTCGGCATGCGCGTGAGAGGAAACACCGCAATGCAGGTGTTGAAATGTTAGGATATTGAACCAGTCACATATATCATGTCGCGTCGCACTATTCATGGTGGATGTTTTAGGAAACTCCTACCATTCATCTTCATTTCAATACCGGCAACATAAGTGTTCTGGAAAAAGAGATAGCCCATGAATCGAAGTCAGGCATACTTCTCCATCGCCATCGCATTCGGACATCGAAACTGGTATCGTCGAAGAGCCATCCAGGAACGGCGATGAAGTACTCAAATTCCTCAAGAATGCGCACGATGTCGGGACCCTCATGCCAGGACAAGAGCGAAGACTTGTGCGAAAGGTTGATTGGATGATTATGCCGTTGATGTGGTGTTGCTACTGCTTGCAATATTTGGATAAAACACTGGGTATGTGGACTCTGTTCAATATTGCATTACTGGAAACTAATTATCATAATGATGGTTCCATTCTAGTAAATTACGCGGCAGTGATGAGTCTCTATGAGGACGCGAACAGTAAGACATATCCCTGTACGAACTGTACAAGAGGTACATACTGACTTCGTACACCCACGTCTTAGTCGACACGTCACAATTCTCTAACCCTGCCCTCTTCTTCTACGTCTCTTACCTCGCGCTCGAGTTCCCACATGGTTACGGTATGAAGCGTCTCCCTATGGCCAATTATCTTGGCGCAGCCGTCATTCTATGGGGTCTCGTCACAGCACTCACTTGTGTGTGCAAGAACTACGGCGCTCTAGCGTTCTGTTGGGCTATTTCGAGTCGACCGTTGCGCCTAGCTTAATCCTGATAACTTCGATGTGGTACAAAAAGAAAGAACAACCACTTAGAACCGGTCTCTGGTACCTGGGAGTGGGTACGGGAACGATGATAGGAAGCTTGATCAGTTTTGGGTTCCAACACTACGACAGTGACACGTTCACTAGTTGGCAGATCATGTTCCTGGTTGTGGGTTTGATAACTGTCGCAGTGGGTATCACAGGTATGTAAACTCCCCATCTTCGACTCCGCATACGGCAATAATACACATAGTGGTACTACTTCTCCCTGATAATCCAATGTACTCTCGCCTCAGCCCAGCGGAAAAGGTGTGGGCTATCGAACGCCTACGCGAAAACCAAACCGGTATCGAGAACACGCACTTCAAGTTCCACCAGGCGCTCGACTGCTTCCAAGACCTGCAGACATGGATGCTATCCATCATCACCCTATCTTCCAGCGTTCCAAATGGCGCAGTATTTTCCTACCAAGCCACCCTCATCAAGTCATTCGGTTTCAATCCCAAAACCACAGCACTACTGCAACTGCCTTCGGGTGCCGTCAGCGTAATTTCAATTCTCATCGCCACGTACCTTGCCGGCCGCCTCGACCAACGCGCACTCAACGTCGTGTCCCTGCTCGTACCCGGCGCGCTGGGCGACTGCCTCATGGCTTTCCTGCCGGGCGAATACAAAGCCGGAAAACTCTTTAGAAACTACCTCAAAAACTGTATTGGCGCCAGCTTACCGCTCCTATATTCCTGGGTCTCGGCTAACATTGCCGGCCACACAAAGAAGGTCACCTTGAACGCCATCTTGCTAATGTCGTTCTGTCGGGGAAATATCATCGGTCCATTGACTTTCAAGCAAGATGACGCACATGAGTTTGCGGCAGCTATGACGCTGGTATTGAGGGCGTATTATGTGTGGGGGAATAAAAAGAGGGATCGGGAAGATGAAGGTAGATTTGTGGAGAATGAAGAGTTCCTTGATTTGTAAGATCGAGAGAATAGGCGGTTCAGGTATAGGTTGTAGGTTATTACCGATAGACCTAGCATATCGGATTGCCACCTCTCATTTTGTGCGGTGTATATGACCCTCCTTTCCAGAGTTACCTTTCTTCATGCAAGAAAATCACGTAAGTAGTATACAGCTGTGGTTGTAATTCCGACAAAAGACCAGTACATACACCCCTATTCCCCGACTTTCTTTCTTAGAAAAGACTTGTGGTTCGCCGCATTATTTCATCCCGCATTGAACGCTCTAGGTGTACGCACGAAGTTCCGAAAGCCTCAAAGATATCCACAAAGAGCTCAACAGCTAGTTATGCTATTCGAAATCCAGAAGTGTGTTCGTACCGCGCTAACATAATCTCTTCCGCTACTCTAAAGTTTTCGTCTGAGTCATCAATCTCTAGCATCTCCACGAGTTCCAACATCGTCCTACTCAGCGGGTCCCAAGCCTCTGATCCCGGATGCGAGTCCATTGGTCCTCCCTCGTCAATACACGCACTGTGAAACAAAACCATGAATAGTTCGGAAGGTGACTTGGAGTAGTCTGCATGGATAGGGAAATCGCTCTGGTATTGTGGTGCAACAAGAGATTGCAGAGCATACACCCGATCTCTTACGTCAGCACACGCCGTAACAGGAAACATCTCGCAGAGGGTGGGGAGATCGAGTAGAGGACGTTTGCCATCATCCAAGTTGCCTCGAGGCTCGATAATTTTGTGTAGGTTTCGGTTCAATTGACGGGGGCGATCGACAGGAGAGCCGAACAATCTGTACCACATAATAGTATTGAAAAGTGCCACAGAGCTCATCTTGCTGGTACCACACCACAGTTCAACGTCTTTTGCCAAAGTGTATTCCTGTATAATCCACACGCGAGTCTAGTACTCGTTGGCCTGCAGCATGTTGAAACGATCGTAGTTTATCTCAAAGAACATCTCACTGTAGATGTGACCTAAGGAGAAACCTTGTTGAAGTACTTCAAGTGCCTCCACAAGAGCTGGTGGCCTGCTGCCAAGCCACGCGATGACCATCTTGGCTTGAGAGTAGATTCTTCCCATGATAGCGACTTGGTGATTTCTCTCCTTTATAGATCCTTGATCAATTGAGATGGCGTCGATCCAGAGATATGAGATATCTTCTTCCGTGCCTGCTCTTGTGGCTCTCCAGTGATTGAGAAAGCTCCATAAGTTCTCCCGCACTACAAACTGCTCACCGTCAAGTAGGACAGTTTTAGTGGCTGGTGCGTTGCCCCACACATATGAGAGAGCGGTGTAGACCGGCTGGTCGTCCAGCGGAACGACGTGGAGCTTGCAGGATATTGACGATGTATCGTCCGGTGAGTTTCCTGCAAGAATCTCGATGAGGCGGATATTTGTACTGGCTCCGAAGTGTAGCGGGTGTCTAGAGTATGTAGTTATTGAGCCACTGCTTTGAGCACTATCCATGATGAGACGAGCTGTCTGAGCGAGGGATGGGGTTTAAATTCGCTAGGCAAGCTCAGAGAGAGCCTCAACTGCGTGGGATGAAGCTGGCTAACGTCCAACGTACGTCATTGGGCGTTAGCTAGCTCAAGGGCGTTGCGAGTGCAAGCACGGCTTCGTGCATATGCCATGGGACATGATAGAGGCCGATGAAGATGTAAGGAAAGGATACAAATGAGCTGACGGTAGCAGATGTTTGCAGGTCGCTTGGTTGAGAGGCTGAGGCGCAGCCGGGGCTGAGTGAGCAAGCGGGTGATCCAATAGGAAGGTACAAGACTACTTCGCACACCCAAAATGACTGAAAGATCTGGCTCGCAATATACGAAATGTATGAGGTTTACAAATTTGTCGTCGCTAAACGCGAATCAAAGCGGCCTCACCCCTATGGTGTACCAGCACCGCCCCTCAATTCACTGATGATGATATCCGCCGCCTTCTCACCAATAACAAGCGCCGTGTTATTAGTATTCGCACCCACGTTCTCTGGAGGAATGCTCAGATCCGCAATCTTCAACCCCTTTACGCCATATACATTCAATGAAGCATCAACAACACCATCCTTTTCCCTTAGTGCCATCTTGCACGTGCCAAGAGAATGCCACGTCGTATTGACATTTTCACGCAGCCATTGCTCAATAGCAGCGTCGTCTTCCTTGCTGTAGACAAGGTCCTTGACATCTTCCAAAGGACCATCAACTTCTTCTTGTAAAGCAACAGCGGAATCGGAGGCAAATTTCGGATGGCCTGCAGCCAGCTCCCCACGGTAGAACTTTGTCCGTCGCAAGATCTCGCGCTGCTTCTTGTAGGCCCAAATTTGTTTCTTGAGATCGATATCGTTCTTGTCGTTGAAGAAGCCAACGTCGAAGTCTAGCGCGTCGTCGTGATTGGGGCCTGTGATGTGAATGTGTCCGCGCGAGTAGGGGTATGCAGTGTAGTTGCCTACTGTGACGTACTGGCCTGCTGGTATGCTCGCCGGGTCACCCAAGAAGCAACATATTAGACCACATAGCATGAGTGGACGATTGGGCGCGTCCTTGAAGTCGCGGTTCCACGCTTCCTGGAATTCTGGTCCGAGAGTGGCGACATCGTCTTCGGTAGGGCGAAGTTTGGAGGAAATGTCGATGCCGTTCCAGCCTAGCATGGGGTCTTTGTTCTTTATCATGCCGGCAACGTCGGCGCGTCCACTCAGGATACCATCGATCGTTTGGTCAGGTACAAGAGCAGTCTTATACGGGTAGAGAAGGAGGTGATGGTCTTGGTAGTCCTTTCCTACGCCTGGTAGCTCTTCCACGAGCGGAACACCAGCACGTTCGAGAACCTCCTTAGAGCCCACGCCTGAACGCTCGAGTACGGACGGAGTGCCACAAGCGCCACATGTAACGACAACCAGCTTGCGAGCGCGAACTTGCTTGACAGGATGCATGCTCAAGCCGATGGTGGCTTGGAACTCAGGGTTTGGCGTATATTCGACGCCGGTTGCACGTTTATTGTCATCAAAGAGTACACGTACTACTTTTGATTCGACAAGAACATGAAGGTTGGAATAGTGCTCATCTTCTAGTTTCGGATGGAGGTATGTATGTGCGGTATCTTGGCGTTTGCCCTCTGGTGAGACGTAGCGTTGCCATCGCGCAAACCCATTATTGTCATTTAGATTCTGCAAATCTTCAATCTCGGGGTAGCCGACCTTCTCAGCTGCACTTATGAAGTCTTCCTCCGCGGTCCTTGCGCGATATCCTCCGTCTGAGACATGGATAGGTCCGTTGTGACCGTGATGCTCTTTTGCTCCAGGTCCGTGGTAGGTCTCTAGCTTTTTTAGATGCGGCCACATCTCCTCGGCTGACCAGCCGGGTATATCCCAGCTATCGAAGTCTGATCTTTGTGCTCGCGTGTACAACATGAAGTTGATGGAACTGCCTCCACCTAGCGTACCACCTGATGGCACGATGGGCTCGCGATCTGCGAGTTGCTTAGACTTGTTCCCTTTATAAAAGAGAGCGGTTTTCGTGGCCGGTAGGAGATTCTGTAGAAAGAAGACTGGGTTGACGATGCAGGCGACATCTTTGTTATCGGTGCCACCTTCGATTACGAGAATTGAGAGGGACGGGTCATCTTCAGCGAGCCGACCGGCTATAATGCACCCCGCTGTTCCGCCTATATAAGAGACTATTAGTGGGGGGAAAAATGAGCGTAGAGAACGTCGAACCTCCAGCTATGATGATGTCTACCTCATCAATGTCATCCGCAAGCTTTTTGTAGATACCCATCGCGAAAGAAGTCTATGACTCGGAAAAGCCTTTGAAAAGATACCAAGTTTTACGAGACAAGGCGATTGAAGAGAGTGAAACTGAAGAACCCTACAGCGCGTTTAAGTAAACCTTGAAGTGGCCAAAGACTGATTGCAAGGGTAGAGTTCATGGCACAAGAATCTACTGAATGCCATAGGTCTTTTACTGTGGTGCCCCCTAGAAGTTTTCAATCCCGTCTCTTATAGTGAATTACACTTAGCGTTCTAAACATAGATGAGTTAACCTCTGATTTGTCTGTCGCTTAGCACTTAGTGCATGTACACGACATTTATTATGCTCCAAAACGTTCCGCAGGGTGGCGTTGGCGATTAAAAACTCTCCCATCTTTCGCTCTTTTCGGCTTGGCGTCGGTGTTGCAAGCGGGCCTTTTCCCCGATCTAGATGATCATACCCCACTCACAACAGTTCTCGCTATCGGACATGGTGGTGCAAACAGCAATCAGGTGTCCTTCCCCGCATTGTGGCCCGTACCATTACCGGCGCTTGTCCAAGAGCCGAGGAAAACAGTTTCAACCCCCAGGACGTAGAATGATGCAGGGGAGAAAGCTGCACTACAATTGGCCATGGATTTGAAGTTGTAGGATATGATGTCAACATCGTTGTCGTCAAAGTCAAAGTCAGAGAACAGAGCAGGAGTGGGAACAAGAGCATTGAAAATCCTAGAACTTTGGGAGCCTACTTGGGCGTCAATCATAACCGCGGAGCCACTGATGTATGTTGCGTGTGGGGCATTCTATATCGATGTGAGGCACTAGGACGCGAAGTCCCGGCTTGTTTAGGCAGGGCTTCATGAAAGAGGAAAGCTAGCTCCGGCCACGTCGGCGTACGACCGCCTCACTTAAAAGCGCGAGTAAACGATATGGGTACCTCGCCATGCAACGATGCAAAGCATTGTAGAGACTTTTAGAAAAGCCGATCGAGACCCATGTCGAGAATGTTCTGGAACTCAATACGACGCTTGCCAGCCACGCTGCGCTTTTTGGGTCTAGCATCCGCCTGGATATAGTGCTCGATAATCTTGACGGTAGCAGGCAACGTGTGGAATGGCGCAAGATTGTCGAGCATGAGGCTAGTGCTCTCATCGTCTCGGACGGAGTCGTGCCTGAGGGATGTAGTGTCAGTGATTATTTCTGAAGTCAATCGCATGTGGAGCCTGCTTACCAATGGATGACGACCTCCCGCAAGTCGGGCGCTCGTAACAGGATCTGATATACGAAGCTTGAGCGCTGACGAAGCAGGGCGGGGAAGATGGCTTCGATGCAATCGGTTTTGTCCGCGCGGATCCAGGTTGAATCCCAAACGAAAGTCACATCAACCTTGCGGATGTTCTCCATTGGGGAGAAGGCCGCGTCGGTGCTGAATGTTGGTGGACAAAGTCAGTATAAGTCTCACAAGTAGTTCGTGTAGGGACACGTACATCTGGCCGAATGCCTCCTCAAAAAAGGAGGTGTGGGCAAAGCTGCCAGTAGCATCGATGCGTAGGATGGCCACATCGTAGAACCAGTTCTTGGCTTCGTTGTTCAGCTGCTGGGAGGTCAACAGGAGTTGGACCGGCGGAGGGCACTGGGTGAGGCGCATGAAGTTGGGTATATGTCGCCACTTGGGGTGGGGCCGGAACACAGGAGGAGGCTGGATAGCAGCGACTGCGGTACCAGTGCTAACCTCGCCATTAGCCAAATCTTCGTTGTCCTTGTCCTCGCCCTCGCCCTCGCTGTCGTCCTCACCCTCTTCTCCAGTATTTGCCAGGACGCCCTCCGCCTCACCGTCGTGCTCGTCTCCGTCGACGTGTGCTTGGCCGGCGTCCTCCCCCATGTCGTCTGCGGGCTGGTTGTCGGGGTTGACTTGAGCCGTAACTTGCGCGGTTGCCGGCTGGGCATTTTGTGCGCCGTGGACAGCTTCCTCTGATTCTTCATCCTCATCGTCGTCCTCGCCTTCGATTCCGGCCCCGTCTTCATTCTCATCGCTATCCTCGTCCTGCTCTGCCCCTTCATCCTCGCTTTCATCTTCACCCTCGCTCTCGTCTTCGTTCTCACTGTCCTCCTCCACGTTCTCGTTCTCTTCTTCTTCGTCGTCGTCCTCACTATCCCCATCGGCTACGGCGCTCTCGTCGTAGTCGTCGTCGTAGTCATCGTCGTAGTCATCGTCGTAGTCATCGTAGTCGTCATACACGACTCGCGGCGTGGGGCCGTTGGGGTTGTTGGTGGCCGCTTGCTCCACGAGTTTCTTGATCTCTTTCTTCTCGAACCAGTAGCGGAGCAGCTTCTTGGGCTTGAAGTCGCGGGCAGCCACGTACTCGAAAATGGTGTGTCGCACTTCGAGCGGAAGGCTCATGAAGGCGGGTGCAGCTTTCTCGTTGGCCATGGTAGGCATGGGGTCGCGGGTGGCAGTGGAGATCGAGCTACGCTGTGGGGGAGGTGCAAGGTAGAGGGTTGCGAGCACGAGCGTCAAATAGTCGAGGGCGGCAGTGAAGGTGAGATGATTGCCCAGGTAAAGCTGCTGCTTGCAGGTGCCTAGCAGGGCGGTGGGCGTGCGCGGGGCATTTGTGTAGCCAGAAAGTGCGGCGCCAGGGTCCAAAGGTCCAAAGCAAAAAGGGAGGAGAAGAGCGACAGAAGGGCGCGCGCTGGTGTCGACTCCATCGTGACCAACGAGACGCTGCTGTTTGCTGCTTTTCGCAGTCGTTGCATCGAGTCGAAGTTGGTTGACGCGCTACGTCAGATGCTCGCGTGATTGGCTGCAGCCACTTCGCAACTACGATGCAGCGTGAATACTGCTGGAACCTACTTCTCCCTGGTTCTGCACGGATTTGAAAGTGTCGCAACGTGTATATGTATCCTCTAGCCGGAGTGCGATTCATCGATCGGTCGGTATTTTGTTTCCGACAGAAAGCATTGTGCTTAGCAAGCTCGGTGGCAGCAACACGCCGTGCACGCACGCAGGACATTATGTACGGTGATTTCAGGCATGCCATCGTACAATGGCAACCATATACGGGCGCGCTGCGGACGGCCTTGATGCCCTCGCGCCGCATCAGTTTACGGTAGGCTTCCCAGTCAGTCTACAAGATTACCCAATGGACACCAGCATCGGGCGAAGCATCATTGTACTTGGTGCAAACAAGCCTGGCCACTACACGTGGTCGCCCTTTGTCACGAAACTCGAATTCCGTCTGCGTCTAGCCAGTATTCCCTACCATCACGGTACGGGCGGTCCAGTCTCCCCTATGTTGAGTTGTTCTCCCCGGGAGCCCCTTCCGAGTTGCTCATCACCAAGGAGCTCATCAGCAGAAGCCTCATGTCCGACCTGAATGCGACACTAGCTGCAAAACATGTAGCTTACGATCTCGGCATCCGAGCTCTACTTGAAGACAAACTTTTCTTCTATAACATCCGTGAACGCTGGATCGATAATTACTACGCCATGCGCGACTAACGTGTTAGCTCATGTTCCCTTCCTACAGCGGACATTCTTTGGGTACCTGGCCTACCGGGGCATTCTGAGGAAGCTGCAAGACCAAGGCACTGGTCGTTTCTCAAATGCCGAGATTCGCTATTTCCGCAGGGACATCTGGGAGACTGTAAACCGTCTGCTCGAAGACAGCCGAACATCAGCCAATAATGGCAACTGCTTCTGGGCGCTTGGAGGGCACAAGCCCACTGAGGCAGACGCTACTTTATTTGGATTTGCCGTCAGCGCGCTCATCGCGGATGCTGGGCCGGAGAGCAAGGAGCTGGTCAAGAAAGAATGCCCTGCCGTGGTTGACTATGCTACGAGGATCCATCGTTGCTACTTCCCCGACTACCACCCGTGGGAGTAGGCCTTGCTGTCTTTGGTATCTATGTTCCGACATGTAAACATCAACAAATGTTGGAGCAGCAGCACCTCACTGTTGCTGCTCACCCTCCAGCTACCGTGCATGCCCATCTCAGAGTATATAGTCCCGTCTTCTGGCCCTCGTCCTCCATTTCTCTCTCACATCACAACTCATCCCAACAGCTCTAACCACCAACTCTTCTACCCAACCCAACCCATCCATCAAGCATCCATAGCCAAGCCTACCTCGTCAACGCATCCAATCAGCAGAGCTCGGTTTCCTCCAACCACGCTCTACGCTATGCGTCTCACTACCAGCCTTTTCGCTGGCTTCATCGCCGTAGGTGCCGCCACGCCAGCCGGACTGGCAGTCAAGCCAACTCCCACCAGAGACTCCATCGTTGCTGCTCCGACCCAGCCCACTCCTCCGGATGGTAACTGGCACATTGGCTGCGACGCGAAAAACCACTGCTCCTACTACCAGGACAGCGATATCTCTGCTGGGTACGCCGACTCACTGCCTCTTCGCACTATTACTCTATCCGAGGCCAAGTGCAAACAGTGTACAAGCCAGGACCCTTGTGACGTAAGTTTCCCGTCTCTTACCGACCCTTGCTACAGAAAGCCTCTACTGACCTTTTGGCTGTTAGCATTGTAGCAGCGCTTACAGCTTCCATTGTCGGGACTGTGATCACTACGAATGCAAGGATGAATTTGTGTACCAGCGAGAATGCTTCGATATCCAGCCAGAGCTCGCCTACGCCATTCGCAATGGCACAATCACAGCCACCATCTACGCGACCGCTACCAGCACCACTGTCGAGACTAGTTCCACAGTCACCACTCTGAGCAGCGTTCAGGTTACCACCACTACCGTGATGCCTACTACAACAATCTTCTTTTCGCCGCTTTCCGAGTCCACCATCACCAGCACACGCACGGCCTTCTCTTCAAGACACAGTGGACTGGCCCCTCACAATAAAGCAGCCTCCAATGATGCCGATACCAGGCTACCTGTTCGTCGCAATACTGCCTTCAAACAGTCACAATGCGTGCCTTGTGGTTTCTCCACTTGCCCGGTACGTTTATCGTCATGAGTCTTCCGTGGACATGAGTTGGGTTGCTGACTTTGCTTTGCTCAGGAATGTCACAACGACTGCCCTGGATGCGAGAAATTCCTGTGCACCGATTTGAATGCTCACCTGACTACATGCATGAGCGTCCGTTCCAAATGGCAGCCTCCCAGCTTCAATATCTCCGACTCGGTACCCAGCGTTACCACAACTGTTGTCGTCATGCCCCAACCAGAAACTACAACTACAACTACAACTCAGAAAGTGACTTACTTGACCACCATCTCGGCCATTCCCACTCCCTTGGTTTCCACGGTCACCGAGTATTCTCAGGCCTCCCAGATCAGTACGGTCGTTCTAGCCCCTCCCCGTCCCCAGCTCACCACTATTGTTGTGGCTCCTCCTCAGCTCCAACCCGAAACCGTCACTGTACAAAAGCCGGCTTCTACCGTCACCCAACATTACCAGGATCCAGCTTCCACTGTCATTATCCAGCAGCCAGGCACCGCTTCCACCATCACCCAACATTACCAGGATCCGGCTTCCACTATCATCATCCAGCCACCAACTGTTACTGTTTCGAGCTCTCCGTCCGAGATCGTGGTTCCCATGACTATAATCTCAACTGCGACCCAAACGGTAGTTAAATCGGTTCGCGCGCTACCAACTTCTGCTCCAGCCCCCGTCAAGTCTTCTTGCGAGTCTTGTGACGGTAATCCGGATTGCGATGTGAGTTGACACGTCACTGTCGTCAAGTACTTCTGAAACTTATGAGTGACTTGCTATACCAACAGGGTTCTGGATTCTCTTGCGATGGTAGCTGTGAGCACTTCCTGTGTAAATCAGGTCTCAATGGAGAGGATATATTCATGAGCTTCGCAGAGGATGTCCAGGCTTCTAAGGCATACGACGCATCCCTGGCTTCGGGCGACTATCTCGGCTCCGCTGCCATGCTTCTTGTTCTCAATGACGGAGGGGATCTTGCTGGTAATGTTTCAACTATCCGCTCACAACCAGAAGTGTCCAATAGTACACGGCCAAATTTTGTCTTCAACGAGGATGACTGCCATCTGTGCGAGTCCGGTGATGAGTCTTGCGACGTAAGTCACTCTCATTCCTTCCCTTTGCCGTATCATACATTAAAATTGGTACGATTCAACGCTAACCTTACAACTAGATGTGCGACTGGCAGTTCAATTGCGGCATGAAGAAGAAGTGCTTCCACAACGGCGCTCGCGAGATTGTAGAGATGTGTTTCGAGAAGGGCGAGAAGTGCCGTCCTTAAACTGATTCACCGGGCACTTCTCTTCGACACACCGCGATCGAGTCATCTCACGATGACACAAAGTGCTGGGTAGCTGGGTAGTTGGGTTTGGCTTGGTTGTCTTCTTCCGCGCTTTGTTGATCGCGCCGCTCAGCTTGACGTTAGTGCGAACTCGCATCAAGTTCTCTCCGCGTTGCTTCCCTTTTCTATTACTCTTTCCCTTTTTTGCTCCGTACTTTTTGATAGCGCTTCTTTTTGCTCTCGAATTCAATTCATCCTTTACACGCTCTTGAGATATTTGCCTCAGCATATATATACGTTCTTCAATCGCCTCCTCACTTCTCTGGGAGGCACAAACCTCCTTGTTTCGACAAACCCCGGCAGATTTCACGTTGGTCAATGGTTCTGGAAAAAGAGGCCACTCGCTCGACCAATGATTGCTTCGTTGACGCTGCTTTTCACTGGAAGCATGATGGTAATTAACACTAGACTGATGATTGCCTGTGCTTTCGTGTGTTGTCGTGCCTTTGATCTCCTCCGCAAGGGTATACAAGCCATATTCGTATGTGGAGTTATATAGAGGATGGCAAGATACCGGTCACCGAAGTTGGCAGTACGCACAAGTATCGATATCAAAGTATATCACTTACTTTCGTTGATCACGTAGTCTGTAGGCTTTGTATGCTAAAGACTCCACCTAGCCAAGATACATCAAGAACCCTCTAGTTTACCCCCAGACCAATTCAATTCTCTCGCCTTTAACTTTCGAATTGAACCACTCATAGATTACAACTTCCCTTTGCACTGCCCTTGCTCCATTGAGAACACCACTCTTCCCCAACCTCTCAGTCGCAAGCTGCAACTCCATGGTTGCCAAATTCCTCGCGATGCACGCTCTGCTACCCGCACCAAATGCGAACCAGTTCTTTAACATGGCTTCCGTCGGGTTCAGCCATCTCTCAGGCTTGAAACTGCGGGGTTCGGGGAAGACAATCGAGTTGAAGTGCAGCTCGTAGGCTGAGCAGCCGACAATAGAGCCAGCAGGGAAGTAGCTAGACTTGAACGTCCAACCTCCCGCGGGCACGACGTGAGGTAAGCGCGTCGGATTGGCCATGCTAATTCGAAGACCTTCTTTGACAACAGCGTTGAGATAGAGCAACGCTTGAACGTCTTGTGCGTCAGAACCAAGAACAACGTTGCTTTTGATTTCTTCCTTTAGTCTTTCGTACTTCTCGGGGTGCAATGCTAGGTTACGCATGATTGTAGCCAAGTTCATTCCCGTAGAGTTTGTGCCTGCAAAGATGAGATCCTTGCACTGTGCCTTGACTTCCGAGTCGCTGAGCCCGGCAGCTAGTAGACGTCCTGGATAGGTCGACGACTTTTCAGAAGTGTTTGATACCAAGGAGGCAACAAACCTGTCAACCAGCATCATGCTGTCATCAGTCTCGGGGTCGGGCATCCATCTAGCGAGGGCCCATTCCAGCCACGTGAAAGCAATGTTGGGCAGGTAGAAGAAGCGGCCAACTGCTACGAAAGTATCCACAAATGCGCTTACGCTGAGCACAGGACCCCGCTCGCTGACTCCATCGTAGTTCTCTCGGAACAAATGCGTAGAAACTGCATCGACAGCCAGGCTTCGCGTTAGATTCAGCACGTTGACCGGTCGCTTTGTCTTCGATTCGTCTTTCAATCGCTCCACCATACGATCTACACAACCCCAGATAGCCTGCTCGTTCTCCCGAAGCGCTTTGGTAGAGAACAACTGGACCACCGCTTTTGCTCTCAGACTCCTGTAATCCGCGTCGAGAGTCGAGAAGATGGTCTTGTGGCCATCGATGTCGAAGTTGGTATAACATGCCGCTTTCGGAAATCCTCCTCTGGATACGTAGATTGCGGGTATAGCTTCCGCGTCACTGATATCGACTTCATTGGGTGCGACGCGAACGTACGGGCCGTATCGTTCGTGGAGCTTGTGGATGGTGCTTGCTTCGTCACCAACGTAGGCGTGATAGTGGAGGAAGATGCTGGTCAGCTTAGGTAGGATCGGTCCCGGGATATGAGAGAGAGGATGGAAGTAGATGCGATATATTGAACGAATGAACAAGAGTAGGAAGGGTGCAAAGAGGAAGGATAATATGGGATGTGCCACTAAAGCGCTAATCAGGAGACGTTGGAGCGCCATTAGAGATGGCATTTGAGGGCACAGCTAAATTGATGGCTCTAGTGAACATCACCTTTTTTATACACGTCGTGAGTTGAGTCACCATAGGCGTTAGGTAGTGGGGTGCTATCAGCACGATAAGAACATCATCCACCTTTACGTCCAAACCTAAGACCACAGTCTTATCATGACATCTTTTCCTCAAATTGTAGAACCTTACAATACGTTACAGTTTCTCCAAAACAGCTTTTCTGGATTACGCCCCTCCGCAGCGTTCGATGACGTCATTCATGTTGACTAATACATGCACAACAACAAGAGATGCAGATAGTCGCTACAAGGTGCAAAGATCACACTAAGGGTTTGCTCACGCTGAGGCGGATGCTCTAATCATATGGCTATGAAGTCTCCTTCTCTTTAAACCCATCATTACAATGTCGCTAAACCCTTCCAAACGCCATGAAAATTAAGATTCAAAAAACAAAAAAACTTACAACAGCGGGGATTCGCAAGTAGTCACCCACCTAACTACTAATCCGCCGGTATCCTGCTTGTATATGGCTGAGCGGACGGGAAGCCTTGCTTTCTCCCTCGCGGCCTTACGGCTAAACAATCCTACTTACTGAGTGTTAGGCCTAGCTACATGTGCTTGAGGGGCCACGAGAGGTGTAGATGAATTGTGGTGGCTCTATAAGGAGTAGCGCTTATTTTCGCCATGTAGATGAACCTTCGTAGGTGAACGCGGGCTTCGTGATCCACCACCATAGCTTCCCGTATGGTCACCTGGTGAGGTCTAACTTCACTCAATGTGAGCCATCAGTCTTCGTGTTAAACAGGGAGAAGAACAGTCTAAGCATTGTATTGTTCGTATGCAATTCGTTCGTATGCAGTACTATGTAGTATAGGAAATCTAAAAAGTAAGAAGCAGCAGGTAAAGAGCTTTTATAAAGAAGTCTTGCAGACTTCTGAGGGCAGCTGCTTTTCACTTTTTTGGAAAACCCATTTTGACTACAACAACAACCACCACCTTTGATACCTTAAAAATAAAAATAAAAAAGTATTAGAGGACCGCGGAGTCGTCTTGGCAAGCATTAGTGATTACCCTGATTGGATCGCTTTTAGTGGAGGTACCGACAGGGGTGGCGATCCTGTATGAATTAATTGCTACTCGCAGCCTCGTGGCTAAATAATTCTCCTAAGTGATGCTGATGGAGTCTTAGGCCCATATTAAGGCGCTTTATGGATTACGTTAGACGCTAATGCGTGGTGGTGACTCTGTAGAGAGTCCTGCTTGCTTTTGCCATACCGAGGTTGACGGCGTAACGCGCATGACCGCGTAACGCTCACCCCCACCAAAACAACACCACCTTTCAACACCTTATAACTCCACTAATATAGATCTAATCTAGGAAGCAATTAATAAAATTAATTTGCGCGCACTAGGCGCATTTTTCTTGTATATAAAGTTTGTAGAAAAGTATAGTGTAGTATAATCTACGCTCTCTTAAAAACACTAAGGTGTTTTAACTTTGCGCAACCTTAAGGCTTAAAATTAACAGGCTCTCTATTTACAATAGGAGCTAGAGCTTATACAGTATATTAAATAGCTTACTAGGCAAAGCCTTCTACTTACACAAGCTATAATACAAAATTTCGCCTTATAAATTGCAAGAAAAGAGGTTAAAGTATACTAAGTTAATTACTTTGTCTACTAGCATCCTAATAAGATTATTTTAAGATAAATAATAGGTATAAATAATAATTGCTACAAGGCTAATTCTAAGAAGAAGTATAGCTTATACTTTAATTTCCTATGCAAGAAAATTAAGTAGTACTATATTAAGCTGCTTTATATATATAATATAGATAAGAAAGGCTTCCTCTTTAGTATTCTAGAAAAATTAAAAAAAATCTTTAGTAAGCCTTTATATAAGTAAGAAAAAAAAAAGTACTATTTAGAATAGCTTGCAAGAGTAAATAACACTCCTAGCCTATATCTATACTAATAAATCTTACTTAGCGTCTACTTTTACATATTAATTAACCTTAGAATTAATACAAGACACTTAGTTATAAGCTTTTAATTTAAAAACTTATTAAGTTTAAATTACTTTATTACCTTCTAGCTAGATAAATAATAATATTAGTTTTACATAGTTTAAACAGGTGTTTAATTATAATACTGTCACGGATAGTTGCGTATTGACTAGGTCCGCCAAACTCGCTTATCGTTAGCTCACCTACCTGCAATTGTGCTTATAAGGGGCTCCTCTTGCTTAAAATATATATACGTTATTATTTAGAGCTATCTCTTACTATCTTCTGTAGTGTAAAGCAAGTACTATTGCCTAAAGCCACCCCTTACAGAATAATACCTCCTCCTATAAGCTAATAGTCTAGAGATAGCTTCTTTAACGCGATCTAACACTTAAGGTAATTAGGAAAGCTAGAGCCTAGCTATATTTAAACTCTCTAATCCTCTTTAAACCTTATTAAGGCCTGCTACACCTAAAGAGCCTAGAGAGCGTACCTAAAGCGCACCTATAATACTTAAGGAGCGTATTAACACTGTAGAGAAGCAACGCAATAAACTTTAATTCTTGTAATAATTATAAGAGTTAGAAGAAGAAGTAGCATAACTAAAAAGAGTTAAATAAGAAGAAACTTTAAATATACTAACACTACTAACTACATTATCCTGCGCGTAGAACGCACTTAAAGTAACACCTACTATATATATATAACGCGCGCTAAAACCTAAAAACCTAGCTAAATACTAAAGCAAAACTCTTAAAGAATATTATAAGTTTACTTGTTCTTGCAAAGTAGCGTTTTAGCTACTACTATAAGAATTTAAAAGAAATAATAATAAAATAATTTAGGCAATATAATATTTTAGAGTAGACTTATAAAAGCTTTAGTATGCTTACTATAAGTATTTTTTTAAAGTAAAGAAAGAAGTGCTAACTTAAGACTACTTTAAGTAATATATACTTAACTTACTTTTAGACTTTATTAACTATAGCTTTAAAGCAGTAACTACGTATACGTACGCTATATAGTAGAAAAATTAGACTATTTAATTATTTGCAACTTATCTTAATATTCTTAAAAATTAACTTTTAATATATACTAAGGCATAAAAAGTCTAGTACTTTTTTATAAAACTAAGGCCTAAACTACAGCACGCAATTACTAACTACTATTAAATCTTTATAACTAGAAAAGACTTTATTACGCTTAAATTTATACTTAAATAGAATTTGCGTAAAGCACTTATTACTTATAATCTGCCTTACTAAAGCACTTTTACAAAAAAAAAAAACTTTTTTATAGCTACTATACTAGATGCACCTAAAAAGCGTAAAAATAGTAACAATGTTATATACTTTAAGTACTAAAAGAAAGAATACTACGCTAATAAGTGCTAAAGCAGCAACTTTAATAAGGTCCTAGTTAATATAAACTAAATAAAAAAAAGTTAAGCCTTGCTATAAACTTAGAGTTAGTAAAGCGTGTACTAATAAATATTTTACTAGAGATATAGCGCATGTGTTATGCATATTTAGTAACTAAAGTAAAAAAAAAACTTTAGGTTATTTTAAATTTATAAGTAGATATTAGCTTTATTAGTTAAAAAACAGCTATAGAAATAGATTTAAAACTTATTTAAAATACAAAACTTCTTTACTTAAGTTAAATTAGACTTTAAAGGTAAAACATATATATAGTATATAAGCTTTAGCTATACTTAATAAATAATAATAGCGTAGAGCGCATTACAAAAGTTACTACGTATAAAGTAGACAAAAAAAGAGCACTACTACTGCTTAGTAACCTCTTTTTAAGCTAGAAAAGTATTTATATTAACTGTAAAAGGCAGATGTAGCGTTAAAAATATATAAAAGCAAATATTAACTTAGTAACTACTAAAGTATTTTTAAAAAACGCAAGACTTATAAATTTAAAAACTTACTTTTTAAGAGTACTTTAAAGTAATAGCGTAAGTATTAAGCCTAAAGCATATACACTAAATGTATTTATAGTATAAGTATAGTGTATACTTAATACGTTATAAGATTATACTAATATTTTTAATAATAAAGCTGCTAAAACCCTTTTATAGCTAAAAAGCTTAAATTACGCAATTTTTATTTAATAAAGCAAAGAACTTTTTTATAAGCTTTTTTATACTTTTTTTTTATAAGCTTTAAGTGCTTTATAAATATATTAAGAAAGCACTATAGAAAAAATAGATTTGCTACAGCACTAGCTCTATAGGCGTACTAATACTATTTATACTAAAGAAAAATAAAACTTTTTGCCTTTGCATAGATTATTAAGGCCTTAACGCTGTTATAATAAAAGATTATTGCTTACTCTCCCTAATTAGAGAGATACTAGACTGCCTATTAGGCGTACACTACTACATAATATTAGATTTTAAAGACGCCTACTATTATTTAAAGATTAAGGTAGAAACTAAGTAAAAGACTACTTTTAAGACACAATATAGATATTTTAAATATCTTATTATACCTTTTAGGCTTACAAATGCCCTAGTAAGTTTTTAAGCCTATATTAATAAAGCTTTAAAAAGGTACTTAGATTACATTTATGTAGTTTATTTAGATAATATTTTTATCTATACTTATAATAATAATATTGCGCTACACTAGCGTGCTGTACGCGCTATACTTAACTCTTTACAAAAAGCAGAGTTATATATAAATTTTAAAAAGTGTACATTTACTTTAAACAAAGTTTATTTCTTAAAATTTATTATTATAAGAAGCAGTATTTGCGTAGATCTAGCGCGCGTTGCTACTATTAAGTAATAGTCTACACCTACTAGTATTAAGAAGCTGCAGTCCTTTTTAGAATTTGCAACTTTTTATTAGTGTTTTATTAAAAACTATACTATAGAAATAGCACCTCTAATAAATATTTTAAAAAAGAAATAAGTATTCTACTAGAATAAGAATACACATGCTACTTTTATAAGACTAAAGTAACGCTTTATATATACGCTTATTTTATATTACTTTAAAAATACATATATAATTTGTGTTAAGATAGATGCTTTAACTTTTACTATATTAAGTATATTATCTTAATTATTTAAAAATAAAAAGTAGTATCTTGTTATATTTTACTTACAAAAACTACAAAACGGTAAGCTAAACTATAAAGTATATAACTTTAAACTTTTAGCTATTATATAAAGCTTTAAAAAATAGCAGCACTACTTAGAAGGTGCTTAACACACTATTTAGGTGTTAATAGATTATAACAACTTACGCTCTTTACGCGCTATATAGAAGCTAAACTAGCGTTAAGCACACTAGGCTCTGTATTTAGAGGCTTTTAATTTTAAAGTTAAATACTACTTAGAGCGTACAAACCCTGTAGATAAACTATTAAAAAGAGTAAATTATAAATAAGAGAACCTGTTGTTAACTTAACTATTGCCTACACTATAGAATAAACTTCTAGTAAGGGTAGAGCATAGTAGAATATAAGGTTCTACAACTTAGCACAGCTAGAAAAGCGCATATAAAACGCATGTAGCTAACATTTATAGAATAGAAAGTATCTAAACTACTAGTGCTATAAAGTATATACTATGCGTACTACGCTTTTTAGCTAAAGTATTAGTTAGTAGTAAACTTGCAACAGTAGAGTTAGAAGCTTTAATAAATAAACTGCGCTAGTTGTAATAAAAGAACGCCTTTACTTTATAGTAAGTTATAAACTTTATATAAGCAGTATATACTTAAAATAGCAGTAGCGCGCAAGTATAGCGCGTTAATAATAAAGAAGTCTAAAAATATAAAGGTAGAATTTACATTCTACTAGAATAAGCTACTAGGCAGAAGATTCTATTACAAAATTATAATATATATATAGCAGGTTATTTTAGTACACGTAGGACTTATAAGCTTATTAGTAGGCTATATTACTAGCTAGAGCTAGGCTATAATGTTTAAAATTACGTAAAGACCTATGTAGTATACTAAAGAAGTAAGACTTTAAGATATAGTAAATATAGTTAGTTATTACTATTACTAGTTTTTAATAAAATATTTAAGAAAGTAAGCCTTAATTTTGTAACAAGGCTACTACTAGCAAAAAACAATAGTTTAAGTTACGTATTTAATATAATTTTTATAATTAATAACTACTTTTTAAAAATAGCAATCTATATACTTATATTAAAATATAAAATGTAAAACAGTTTGCAAAATCCTATTTTAAATATATTATTTTAAAATACAAAATCTAAAAAGGTATTATATCTAATTATAGTTTAATTTTTACTTTAGCGTTTTAAATAGAAATATGCTATTAATTATAAATAAAGCGTAGGCTAAGCATAGCCTTCTACCTATAGACAAATAGGCAAACTAAACGCTAAAACTAAATAATAGAGCAATACTTAAAGACATTTGCCTTAGAAAAACAAAATAATTAAGTGTTACTTCTGCTAACAATATAATTTACATACAACAACTCTATCTATAAATTAATAAAGATAATACTCTTTTACGTAGTATATAGCAAGCATTTATTGCTTACGTTGCCTCCTAAGAATAGTAGGCTAGAAGGGGAGGTACTAGATGCTGTAAATAGAGTGCAGCACATGCATAACGCATATACAATAGCAAAAGAACACTTTTTAACAGCACAAGAATATTAATACTAATACTATAATAAAAAATATAAACTAAAAATTTTTTGCTAAAAAGACTTAGTTTACTTTAGTATAAAGAATACTAACTTAGCCTACTAACTTAGTAAAAAGCTTTCTAGCAAGTTTAGAAGACTATTTTAAGTATAAGAAGTAGTTAAAATATAAGCTTACTAACTATAACTACTACTTTACTATTGCATTTATAATGTCTTTTACGTCTTCTTACTAGAATAGTAAGAATTACGTAGTAGTTAAGAAAATAATACTTAAGCACTAGAAATTAGCTCTAAGAGTAAAGAGATCTAGGAAGTTAAAAAGATATTAAGAAAACAAATTAAAAGCTAGCTAGAGTATTAGCTATAATAGAAAGGCTATAATAAATTATAAAATACCTAGACTCTAGCATTGCAGTTTAAGAATATAGAAGAACTAATTAAAAAATATAAGCTTAAGCAAAAATTATTACATCTAAGCGCGCTAAAAAAATATACTAAATATTATTGTTGCGCACTTAAGGCGCAAATTAAGTATTTAAATAAACAAAACTATAAGTATAAAAACAATTTACTTTTACTTATTATTAAAAATCTTCTTACTACTAGTATAAACCTTATTATTACTACCTATATTATTACTACTACTTCTAGCACTACTATTATACGCGCTACCTACGCCTAGGGCGTACTTAAGAAGCAGTATGTTGTTGTTACTTAAGCTTTTATTATTATTTTTATTATTATTAGTAAGACTAGCAATCCTAGCTGCCTAACTAGCAATTAATTTAAAAGTAGCTACTATATAGTGCTACTTTACTAAAATTAAGCTTAAGTAGTAAAGTAAAGTTATTAGCACCTAAGTAGAAACTTTTAAAGAAGTACTAGTGTGTATAGTAATATAGTAGTAGTTAGAAAGCTTAAAGTTAAATTAGCGCTAGCATTACGCAAGCTTAACGCTAGTAGTAATAATAGTAAGGTTAGTTTTTAGAATAGTAGTATTAGTAACTGCAGTATTAAAATAAAAGCAAAGTTAGTATAAATAATTTAAACGCCTATTAAGCGCTTTAAGAACTTATTTAAATTAGCTAAAGCACAGTTAATAAAATTAAAAGACTTACTTTAGTATAACTACTATAGTTGCCTTTAGTATAATAGTTGTAATAATAATACTTAGTTTTTTTATAAATTTTTTTTATTTAATAATATTTTGTACGTAGCGCAGGCACGTTGTATATAAAGTAATAAAATTAGTAGCTTTATTAAGCACGCTAAATTTATATAGCTAAGTATCTTATAAGTAAAACTTCTTAATATACTTAGAATTTAGATAATAGACTATAATAAAGATTAAAGCTTATTATTTAGTTACGTAGTAAGTGCGTTAGAATTACATATTAAATATGTTAATTAAGATAAGAATTATAAAAAATATACTAAAAAATTTCTTTATTACTATATGTAACGAACACGTTACAACTCTATTATCCTCACCGTTATCTCAGGATCTTATCGGTGTCGGACCTACTCTAGTCCTAGCCTAGATCGCAGGTATAAAGATAGCTTAGGACCTATAGTTGCTTTATAGATTTTTAATATCCTTTTGTACAAGGCCTATAGGTGTCTTATTTAAATTAAGGCTTATTTATAGATCACAACGCACTCCTATATGCCTTGCTGTAATCTCTTCTGCTAATACTAATCTATAAGTCTTGCCTGCGCTGTTACATTATATTAAAAATCTTGTCCTAGCTAGTAACAGCATTTAAAATAATATTATAGCTGTTTGTTTAGACTACGCCTAAGCCTAAGCCTCTCTAGATACAAACTAGAAGCTTTACACTATTAAGTCTAACAATACTTTAAGTAGAATTTTCTAGATTTCTTACTAACTAAAGCCTTTAAGTTTAGAACTTTTAACTTTAACAATAAAGTAAATTACTTTAAAAAAGTTGCGTAAAGTGCGCTAAGGTAGAAATACAAAAACTACTAACAAGCTATTAGCATTAAAATTAATTGCTAATAGCTAACTAAAACTACTCTAGACCCTCTTTAAAGCCTGTCTAAAAATTAACCTGCTGCTAAAGTTAATAACAATCTCTATAAGATAAAGCAACTAGTAAGCAACTAGTTATTAAAAAAGATAAAGTTAAGGAGAAAGAAGAAGTAAATTTAAAAGAAGATCTAGTTACACCTTATAGAGACAAAATTAACTGCTTAAATGCGCAAGTTGCGCAATTAACATAAAAAGTTACGCTGTCTAGAGACACGGCTGTACTATCTACTAAAACACCGCTAACAAAAGCAGATATACTGTTAAGCTAATTAACACAGTACATTTCTGCTACTCTTAAGATACTATATATTAAGCTTATAAAGCGCACGCCTACTATTAAAAATCTTAACAATAGAACTAACCCTACGTTCTATTAATAGTAGGCCTTAATAGAAGACTAATTAGAGATTAACTTAAATTACTACTAGACTAAGCGCGCTTACATAGCTCTTGTGTAAAGACACACTACTAGTATTGCAAAAGAATACCTTAAACTGCAGTACCTAGCTAATTTAGTTTTAAAATAGTTTAAAAATGTAAAAGAAATAATTGCTTTACTTAAATTATATTTTATATCTAGCAATAAACAAGCAGAAAGCTGTACAGCTTTCTACTGCCTAGTTATAAATAAAAAAGAAACGTTTCTAGCTTTTAAAGCAAAGTTTATTAGTACTGCTGTTAAAGAGTTTATTTCTAAGTTAAAGTAGTCTTTCTACTTATAAAAGAAAATTACCCCTGCTTTACACGCCCTAAATTTAGGTTTTAAATACCTATAGAATAACTTATTTAATAAGATAGTACAACACTTTACTATATTTAATATAAAAAAACGCAATTCTCCTATTAAGCTAAATATAGATAGCAAACTAGTATTTACTTTAGTACTACTAAGAAAGCCCTGCTTTTAACAATATTAGAGCCTGCGGCCTTCTTACACTAGCTTCTTATCTAATTTAACCTTAACCCCTGCTTACGCTACTTTAAGCACGCCTAGATTTCTATCTAAAACCCTTACCTTTAATAACAAGCCTTTATTAAATACTTATTTTAATTACAGGAAGCCTAGTTACTTTGCAAGCAATTATACTACCTCTTAAGTAAAAAAAATTAAGATTAAATAAGAAAAATACTTAAAAGCTGTAGAACTCTACTTAAACTAGATATAAAAAAGAAACAAAGACGCCTAAGATAACGCTCTAGCCTAGGCCTACACAAGTATAATCTTGCTAATATTAACTTATTAAACTTATTTAGAGAAAAGTATTTTTAAGTTTCTACTATCCTTTGTTTAAAGGGTTACAGTGCCTAGCTATAATTATTAATTAATACTAGAGCTTAAAGTTTTATATTCCTAAATTCCTTTATTGCTTACACTCTTTCTTAATTACTTTAAGTTTTAATTTAAAGACTCCCTTTTAAAGTCTCTATAAAAGGATTCTAGAACTAGATCTAGACTAAAGTAAATAAATATATCTGTCTTTATATCTAAATTAATAGTAGAAAGATTCTTAACTATTTTTTTATTATTATAGACTTAGGTACGCAAAATTGTATTATTAAGATTAAATAGCTCTAGCGATTTAACTTATTGCTAGATATAGTTTAGAACTAAATTATATAGCCTATAAGATATCCTGCTACGTATAGTTTTACCCCCCCTATTCTTATGTAGTTAAAGGAACCTTCTAATAATAAAGTTGCAAAAGAGAATATCTAGCAAAAAAACGCGCTTTAGAAAAAAAATAAATACTAAAGAAGGCAAAGCCCTACAATAGTTTTAATATAAAAAATCTATAGCCTTCTTTAGTTCCTAAAAGCTTGTTTTACCCCTAAAGTTGCTAATTTTAAACTAGATCCTGTCTAGTTAAACCTTACCTTACGCATAGCTATTATTTTAGCAAATGCTTTCTATTATTTAATAAAATAGAAAGAAAATAAGTTCTTTATAATAAGTATTTACAAAATTAATTATTTATTACAAGACTGTATAGAACCTAATAATTCTAACAATATTAAATTAATTTAGAACTAACTTCTATCTGTCTACTACTTGTATTAAGACGTGTTTAGCAAAACTGCAGCAGACTAACTGCCTAAATACTGCCTATACAACTACAAAATTATCCTTACTAAACTACTTCTAAATTAGTTTAGCCCTTTATATAAGCAGAGCACTAAAAAACTTAAAGCTACTAAGACGTTTGTAATAAATAACTTTAAGAAAAAATATATTAATTTTAGCAATTACCCTTTTGCCTCTTCTATTTTTTATATTTAAAAGCCTAATAAAGATATTTAAATTTGTGTTAATTATTGCAAACTTAATATAATTACTTAAAAAAACTTATATTTAATTCTACGTATTAATAAGCTATTAGCTTACACGCATAAAGCCTAGTTCTTTACTAAGTTAAATATACGCGCGGCTTTTAACAAGATTAGGATAGACCTAGATTTTAAGAAGTACACTACTTTTTAGACTTAATACAGAACGTATAAGTCTAGGGTATTGTTATTTAGTTTATGCAACAGCTTTACTACCTATTAATGTTACATAAATAATATACTAATTAAGTATTTTAATAACTTTTATATAGTTTACTTAGACAATATCCTTATCTACTCTAAATTAGAGGCAAAATATATTCTCTACGTACAAAAGGTACTAGAAAGACTATAATAAGCAGGCTTTTAAGTTAATATTAAGAAGAGCAAATTCTATGTTATAAGAACAAAGTACCTAGGCTATATCTTAATAAACTAAGGGCTAGAGGTAAATCTTAATAAAGTAGAACCCTTTAATAACTAGGCATAACCTACTACTATTATAGGTATAAGATTATTCTTTAGGTTTACAAAGTTCTACTAGTAATTTATACTAGAATACTTACAAATTGCTAAACTACTTTTTGCACTTTAAAGCTTTTTAAAACTATTTATATAAAATTTAGATTGTAAGGAGGCCTTTAGAAGGTTAAAAGCTGTATTACTAGAAATTTCTACTTTATACTATTATTACTCTAAATATAATACTAAGGTAAAGACTAATGTATTAAATAGTGTTATTATAGGCGTACTTTCTTAGAAACAACTAGATAAGAAATAGAGTTTAGTAGCGTTCTTTAGTAAAGTTTTATTTAGGTCTAAACTAAACTAGGAGATTTATAATAAGGAACTTTTTACTATTATTATAGCGTTTAGCAAGTAGCGAGCTAAATTAGCATTAGCTTACTCTAAAATTAATATATATTTAGACTATTATTTACTTAAGTACTTTATAACTACAAAAGTTCTAAACGCTAGGTAAGTACGTTAGGCTAAGGAACTTGCCTTATTTTTCTTCTATATCTAATACACCCCTAGGAAGAATAACGCCTACGCGGATATTCTTTTATAGCGTAAGTAGGATATAAAAAACCTAAAGTCTGCTAAAACTAATAATTATTTACAGGTTTTACTTAGACTGCACTAACTAGACAACTAAATTAACTCTAACTTTGCTTTTACTTATATTACCTAACTTTATACTTAAATTTCGTCTCTGCGTGTAGTTAAAGCTACCTTAGAGCTTATAACTCTAGATTTGTTAAAATTAATTAAATTTGTTTTATAAACAAATTATACTGCGTTTAAAAAAGAGCGTAACTTATTACTAAATAAGTACTAAATTAAAAATAGATTACTGTTGTACTTAAACTACTTTTATATACCGCCTAACTCTATACTTTATACCTAGATAATCTAAGAGGCACATGACTAGGTTTTCTCTACTTACTCTAGCGCTATTAAAACTTATTAGTTAATTACTTTAAAATATTACTAGAAAAGTATAAAAGCTACTTGCAAAAGGTATATGCAGAACTATATAGCCTATTACAAGGTATATTTAATTTATTTTTTTAAGGTGTCAAAGGCCAAAATGGGGTTTCTAAAAAAAGTGAAAAGCAGCTACCCTCTACTAATTAGTTGCAAAAGTCAAAAAAAAGATTGTGTGTAGTCAACGAGATTTAAACAGTGGGTGAATAAGGTCTACGCGCTAAGCGCTCGGAGCAGAAAAGCTTAGACCACTAAGCAAAAATTAGGGTCGAAAAAATTTGCTGAAGGTACTAAAAAACGACACTAATTGAAACGTGTTTAACGGTGATTGCTAGCCTATGGCTAGCAACAAGATTGTGATGGAGATAGAGGAGGAGGGTAAGGACACATACGTTACCGCAGCAGGAGCCTGTAATACTTTTTTATAAAAGCTTCTTGCCTGCTACTTCTTACCTTTAGAGTTTCTTATACTACACAGTACCGCATACGAACGACTTGCATATAAATGATACAATGCTTGGACTATTCTTCTCCTCTTTTGACACGAAGACCGATGGCTTACATTAAGTAAAGTTAGACCTTACTAAGTTACTATACTAGAAGCTATGGTGGTGGATCACGAAGCCGGCGTTTACTGTCGTTAAGCGGCCACCTCTGTTGGTTGAAAAGGAGCTGGTGGCGATAGTCCTTGTGGTAGTTGAGTTGGTGCAGAGGTTAGAATGTGACTGTAGTTAAGACATCTTTAATGCGTCTGGTGTTATAGATGTTGAGGTTACAACAAGGACTGTAAAAGGCTAGTTCGGCTAGTATACTATATATACTGCGCATGTTAATAGTCTAGGTGCAGTAAAGGTATATTACTTTGGCAATCTTCTCCTGCGCAAATGCAACCTTAGCAAAGAGACTTAGGAGTAGCTTTGCGAGGAGCAAAGGCGTGTTAAAACAGCTATTAAGCAGCTGGGACAAACTGATGAGCAGGAGGATTTTGTGAGTTGCCTTTGGGGATGGGAGAGCCGTGCATAGATAGTAATGCTGTTGTCGTTTATTTACATCTGAGAATAGGCACTAAACGCCGCGACTGCAACACCGCCGGGATGGCGACAGGACGACAGAAGTTGCGGTCAGCGGTAAATAGTTAGCAGTAAATAGTTATTAGTTAGCAATAAATCTTTTTTTACCAAAAAGATGTCTACAAAATGTGTGGTCACATCAAAAGGTTGTCTCAAAAGGCCGAAGCCAGCAAGGTATATTTAAAATAGACTTAAATTTTTAGAATAATTTACTCTTTACTAATCTCTAATTATTTAATACAACACTTGTATATAGACTTTAAGAAATTTCTACTAAATAAGACTAGTTATAATTAAATTATAGTTGTAATTAATTGTTTATCTAAATAGGCTATTTCTATTCTTTGTTACAAGACAATTAACGTAAGAGGTATAGCTAAATTATTTATTTAATAAGTATACTAATTTAGCTACACACTTAACACTATAATCTCTAACTAAAGACCTTAGTTTATATCTAGTTTCTAGTCTAAGTTCTATTAGATTTTAGGCGTTAAGGTTAAACTATTAACAGCCTACTATAAAGAGACTAATAGTTAGACAGAGATTATAAATAAATATATTAACTAAAGGCTTTAGCTGTTTATATTTTACTACTAAGATAACTAGAGTAGACTACTGCCTTTAATTAATAAAGCACAAATTTCTTTACTTTATTCTACTCTAGGCATATCTCTGTATTAGATTCTTTATAGATTTAATCCTAGACAGAGCTAGGACTAGAAGCAGCTAGCTAACACCTTTACTTTAACTAATAAAATAAACTATAAGAACATGTTAGCTTTAGCTACTTAAATATATAATACTTAAAAAACAGCACAAATCTTTTTAAAGAAAGCTTAAAATTAAATATAAACTATAGTAAACTGTTACTACTGCCTAATTAATTAGGATATTAAAAATAAGGTTTTTTTAAACATAAAGAACCTCGCAACTAATTGCCTAAGCTAGAAACTATTAGCTAAATAGAAAGGACTTTTTAAAGTTCTTAAGAAAGTTAGTTATTTATACTACCTTAAGTTACTAAAAAAGTTTTAAATTTATAATGTTTTTATACTAAAACTATTATATAAAGATTTTTAGAACTTACTTTTTAGACAAAAAGCTTTAAAGCTAGCTCCTACTTTAATTTAAAGCGTAAAAGAATAGAAAGTTAATAAGATTTTTACTAGTAAAGCATATTACTTAAAGTTAAAATACTATGTTAGCTAGGTTAAATATAATCTAAACTTAACTTAGTACCTAGCTTTAAATTTTATAAAGGCTTCTTATAAACTTAAAGCTTTTTATAAAAAATACTTTACACGTCTAAGTTCTCTAAAGTTTTTAACAAAGTAAATTATAGCTTAAAAGTAAAAAAAAAAAAGATATAACTTTACTGCAAGATAATAATATATAAAAAAAAGAAAAAATTTTCTTTTAATAGGTATTTAGTAAAACAACTAGGCTACCTCTAAACTACTACTAACACTGCTCTCTTCTCTCTTCCTCCCCCCTTACCCCTACTTAAAGATCTAAAAAGGATTGCTCCTCTTCTCTATAAAAGGAAGAGGAGCCGGAGGAGAGCCTACTGCTCTCCTCCTCCTCCCCTGCCTCCCTCTAGAGGCGCTGCTCATCGTCCTCCTCCTCTAGCAGAGCAACTAGACCACTACTGCCAGTTCCGCCCTAGCAAGCAAAGGCCTTTAAAAAAGTAACCTAGCTATTTAGTAAATAGACAGCGTTCTAAATCTTTAAGAGGACTTAGTAAGTTAAAACTAGGATTAAAGCTATAAATAGCTCCTTCTCCTAGCTTCTTGTTACCTAGACCTTTTTAGCTAAAACAAAAGCTACCGCCTACACCTACTCTTTAGCAAGAAGGCAGTTCTCTGCTAAATCCTCTTTATGCTCTATAGTAGCAAGAAGGTCTATAGTAGTAAAAAGTTTAAGAAACTCCTCCTTAACGTACTCTAGCACCTATTTAAGTTAACTTTAAGTTTAAAGAGGTAAAATATATTAAACTTATAAAAAAGTACTTCTCTTTTTACTATGCGTAGTAAGCGCATTTCTTAAATATTTTAAAGTTAAACTAATATTTAACTCTAAGAACGCCCTGTGTAAAGGCGCGCATATATATATATATATATATGTATGTGTATGTATGTGTGTGTGTGTGTGTGTAGTATTTTAAAAAAGCAGAAAAATTAGACACAACGTGTTATTATAATATTAAAACAGTAAATACTTAAGGCTAGTCTAACACTGCTCTAAGTTAAAGTTACAGTAACTGCCTATTAGAAGTCTATAACAATAACAAAAGACGTTATAAGGTTAATAACAAATAAACAACAAATATATTAAAAAATATACACAGCTACAGGACTAGCTAACTACTAGGAAGGGGGGTAGTGTAACAAACACGTTACAACTCTATTATTCTTACTGTTATTTTAGGATCTTATTAGTGTTGGACCTACTCTAGTCCTAGCCTAGATCGCAGGTATAAAGACAGCTTAAAACCTATAGTTACTCTATAGATTTTTGATATTCTTTTGTACAAGGCCTATAGGTGTCTTATTTAAATTAAGGCTTATTTGTGGATTACAACGCACTCCCATATGCCTTGCTATAATCCCTTCTGCCGATACTAATCCGTAAGTCTTGCCTGCGCCGTTACACTATAGCAAACATTACTTTACATAAACTACCTATAATAATTATATACTCTTACTTTTACTTTTAAAAATTTTAAAAAATAAAACAACAAATTTAAGAGTTACTATAATAATGCTATAAAGACTTAAGCCTAAAGCTTATTACATGCCTAAACTACGGGTAATACGTGTCTTAAGAGCACTTAAGCTGCAAGTAACACGCGCTCTTTACTAAACTATCTTTATATAGTCTAGAGAGTTAACTTAAGGCTGTTAGGACGCTAGACTAGAGGAGGAGGCTCTGTCACAGATAGTTGCGTGTTGACTAGGTCCGCCAAACTCGCTTATTGTTAGCTTACCCACCTGCAATTGTGCTTATAAGGGGCTCCTTACCTACGAGGCAGGTATTATTGCTTAAAATATATACACGTTATTATTTAGAGCTATCTCTTACTATCTTCTGTGGTGTGAAGCAAGTACTATTGCCTGAAGCCACCCCTTACAAATACTAAAGCAAAAGCTTAATCTTCTTATTAATTACTTATTTTAAAAAGCTATAAACTTTACTTTACTATAAATTTTATTAAGTACTATAATTAGAATAAGATTTTCTTTATAGTTTATTTTTTTATTTAACTTATATACTACAGCCTTTTAATATTATTTTATTTAAGCCTCTTTTATTAGCTTACTAGGCTAAGATATCTAAACTTCTAGAGAAAAACTAGGGCCTTACCTTAATAAGTAAAAGAGATTTCTTTCTATTTTTCTACTAAGCCTAGCAGGCCTCCTTTAAGAAAATAACAATTTTAAAGGCTTTTAAGGCTATAGGCCTCTTACTCTTTAATCTTAAAGTTATATTAAAAAAATTTAGTATTAAAAGCTCTTTAAGTAGTAGTAGTAAGTTTTTAAGCTTAAGTACTTTAGACTAAAAAAAAGTTAAACGCCTACTACGTAAGGTACTAAAAGATTAAAGTAATAAATAAGCTTAAATGCTAAACTAAGTTTATTACTAAATTTTAACTTAAAAAACTTTTTTTAAGTATAAAATTAAGAGCCTACGTAAGGCTTTAACTAATAAAAAAATACGTAAGAAATAAAGTAAGCCTTTTTTACTTTAAGAGCTTAAGAAGTACTAAAGTAAAGCTATAGTTTAGTCTTTAAGAAAAGTAAAAAAAGTATATATTTACTAACAACTCTAAGAGCGTAAGGAGGAGTAAGTACAATACTAAAAAGCTAAAATAAACAGGCATTGTAAGGAGACAAGGCAGGCAAAGGCAAAAAAGAAGAAAATAAAGTAATAAGCAAAGGCTGCAGCTTAATTAGTAAGAAAAAAGAAGAAAGCTAAAAGGGCTGCTAAATAGGCCTCTGGGGCAGCTGCTTGCAGGGCTACAAAACAACTCTAATAATCTATAAAAACTTCTTAAAAGAGTAAGTGAAGTAGCCTTAAAGCTCTTAAAAAGGTTACTTAAAAAAAGAGGCCTATTGTAAGCCCTACAGGTAGTAGAGAGCCTTAAGGTAGTGTTACAGCTTAACTAGCGTCTACCTCGCGCACAGGGCGCGCACCTATAGATCTCACCACTAAAAAATCTCGCGATAGTAGCTATTGTGTGAGGCTCTACAGCCTCAAGTTTGGTGGTGGTTTTAGTGTTCAAACCGCGCGTTACGCGGTCATGCGCGTTACGCCGTCAACCTCGGTACAGACGAGCTCTCGTAAGAAAGGCAGGAAGGTATCAACAGATACGTACTTTTTATATAGGCAAGGTACTAGAGATAGAGACGTCACTGTAGAGTAAGATTTTAGATAAAAAATATACTATTCAAGAGGCACACTAACTACTTTTGGCTTCTGAAGTCAAAGTACCAGTTCTTGTTCCGTTAAGGGTGTTGTTCCGTCACGGATGGATAGACGTTAATTAGGTAACATGCGATCAGCCTCAAGTCTCTCGACGGCTTCTTAACGAATTTTATTTAATGTCTTCACATAACGACGGCTCTTTTACAGAAACTAAATAATAAGTGCTACAAATACTACAAAGATAGTTGCAACAACTCTAATAACTAGAGGCGAATTAAATCTAAGCTTTTTACTGCTGGTAGGCGCTGCGGTTGTCTTGAGTGACGCCGAGGGAGCTATCTTGACTTCTGAGGTAACGTTAGTGGTATACTACAATTTTATTATTGTTTAACTTTCTATATACTGCGACTCGTTAGAAAACTGCTCGCAGCCTTTTTATTAGCGGATCCTGCTCTAGTGTGTGTGGGTCCAGTACAATTAGGGAATTAAATAGCTAACAAAAACAAGGAGACAGTGACTACGTGTAAGGTGGCAGATTACTTTACTGCCAGATGTCGAGTACCATGGCAAATCCGGTACAGTACCACCGGTGTCTTCTAAATATGGCAGTATTATTAGGGTTGTGTAGCCTGTTGATTGATTGTTCTGACAGAAAAGGGAAGATTGCGGGCTATAACTCACGCGAAATATTCGTATCGTATATCGAATTCGCGGCTATTGAATCCGTACCTGAACACAGTATCGTGTATGACGATAACGAATACGAAAACAATGAGTATGAGTGTTTTGACGAAGGAGCTACGGTGATGATGGCGTTGCATTCTCTGTCAGCATAGATCTTTGGGTTGGGTGAAGGATGATATGAAGCTCATGTTCGGAGACAACGTTTAGACACGGCTTTTACAAGTATGAATACTGAAGAGAGAGTATGAATACTGAAGAGAGTTGTACAAGTGAGCGGAATATTCTTCTCCTTCTCCTTCTTCTTCACTGTAGATATATGTGTCCAGGTAGAAAGGCACGCAAGAGCATGTTCGTGGTCACACAGATAAACTTGAGATAGTAGCATTACGCCCACTTTCAACGCAGGCCCTGTATTTCTACTCATGGCAACTCAACCATCGCGCCTCGGTTTTACCTTTCCCATTCTCCAAGATCGACAGAAGAGAGAATCAGTTCTCTTGCGGTCATTGGTATCAGGTACAGCCTACTGTGCCAATATTGTGGGTGAAAAGCTCGTGGGCGTGACAGTCGAGAGTTACAAAAGCATCAAAAACCGCGTTCGAAGGCAAATCTTGAAACGAAATATTTTTTCTTGATACTAAATACTTGACCGGAGTAGGAAGACATGTGGATAGGTATGCAGCAAAATAAAAAAGCAAAAGAGCACCAAAACCTCTCAAGCCTGATTATACCGACCCAGCTAGTCCAAAATATCACCCCGCGTTCCATCCTAAACTCGCCTGGTGCTAGTATAGTCATCCATTTAGTGATGTCGCGCAAACATTGACAATTATCTAGCTTCTCCTCCTAAGAGAAGCTCAGACTTGAAGGACAACACCTAAACTTGCGTTAGCTTCGCGAACGGAACTCAAATTGCACAGATTATTTACTGTCAACTTCGCTGTTGTAGATGAGTTTGGTGTTGCTGTTCTTGAGGTAGCAATTACTGTCAACCCAGGTAACGGCAACACATCCTGGGAAGACGGCGCACTCATCCACACACTTCGTCATGCTTTCAGTTGACATGATAGCAATGTCCCCGCCATAGTAGTCCCAGTTGCACTGGGCGATGAAGGACTTGCTGTTAGTGAGGTACATGCACTTGTCGTCGGTGGGGCAGTTGATCACCGTAGTGCATGTCGAGGAGCCAGGAGCTGGCTCTGGTTCGGCCGGGGCTTTGAGTTGAACGCCGGCGTTTACGTTGTTGAAACTTTAGAATATGTCAGAACATTTCTGAGAGGTACATATGCCCTAGTGATAAACACTCACGAGGGTCGGGCAGTCCCAACCTGCTGGCCAAGAAGGTAGCAGAAACCTTCTTTCATGTTGAATGCGACGCAGCCGGAATGACGCGCGCAAGCATCTCCGCAGTCGACAAACACATCAGCCTATGCTGGTGTGAGTACTTCATCTAGCTTTCGTTTCGATCTTGATTCACCTGCGCAACTTCGATGATGGGACCGTTGTAGTCGGTTGCACAGCTGAACTGGAATACAGCACCGTTGGTGGAGGTCGATACACAGCCGTTCCATCGAGGACAGGTCGGTGTTGCAGGGCAGTTTCGCATCTGGCGGGGAACCAGTGCAGAAAGCGCAGCGGTGCCTGCAATGAGTATTCCGTGCTGCATTACGGTTAGCAGAGCTCGCGAAATCGTGCGCATACACCAAGAGTACCCTCTCAAACTGCCAAAGCAATGTACGGGAAATTTGGGATTGGATTAACTCTTCGTCTGGACCGGAGTTTGTGCGCTGCGGCTGTAGCATCAACAGTTGTGACTTACCATCTTGGATGGTGGTGAGAAATGGCTGGGTTAGTCTGAGACTAAGAAGAGAGAAAACCGATGAAAGAAGATGAGCTGCGTAGATGCGTGGAGAGGAATTTATCTCGTGACTGGGATTTAGAGTAATGTCGGCTTTGTGACGATGAGGGCGGAGTGTATGCAGTTCATACCATGGTTCGATGCCGCCTACAGCAAATGACACTCAAATCCGAAAGACAACAACGACCAAACCCTGAATTCTTTTCATGGTTACAACGGCTGATACTTTCCATTGGACGAGATCCGCAGGACTCCACCATACCCCCAATAACCAAAGCCTAGGCCCTGGGTATACTTATGGAATCTAGTGACGGGGCCAACGATCTTCACGTCATTTCCATCGACTCTCCAGGGCTCCACGTACCATTGCCAAACCAAGTAATTGGTCTGGAATAATCCAACGTTCGCCCATCTCTGGTATACGCCCAACGGAAGTACTCATTTGTTCCACTATGAACTGACCTGTTCCATTTGAAGGAAGCTTCATCTAGCCCATCATCGTAGAACGCACGGTGGCGCTCAACATCGTTCACTATGACACTTATACCGTCGACTTCAACCGGGTGCGCGTCATACGTAAATGTCGCGACGAACCCCTCGGCACCAGATCCCATGGTAGTGTTCACTATCTTGGGAACCACGGAGTTAAATCTTGCATCGTCGCGGAGTGCAGCGGATGTTTGTAAAACAGAGTCAAAGTCCCAACGCGCTATTCCGTTTACAAAGAGGCCCAAAAGGATACCTTGGTAAAGCAAAGATGGCCGTGTCTGGAGACTAGTCCCCGGCAGTAGCAATATACCGAGAATATAATGATGGATCCTCAAATTAACGCCCGGTATGATCAAGCAGATAACGATACCGAGAACGAAAAGACCGTACAGGCCAAGGTAGCGGAGCAGGCGGGCTTCGAGCCAGAAGGAGTACGCTTGACCCACGATTATTACGACCAGCACCAGAATGATGATGGTCAAGGCTAACTTCGCCCCCGGCTGTTGTTCTAGGTCGTGTGCCGTAAGTCGCGATATTGGTATCCAATCAAAGGTGTAGTTTGATAGCGCTCCAATCCAGAATCCGCCGAGCCAGAAGAATGCTTTCTCAAACTGAGCAGTCAACCCAACCAAGGTTCGCTTGATGACAGTGGAGTACACCACTACTGCCACGAACATTGCCGGCAAAAGTCGCTTTACGAACATAGATATGTGATCTGGCAGTACAGTGGTATTGTGATACGACGCAGACGGTGGATCAGAAAAAAAGCTGACGTGGGCGAAAATGAGTACAAAGATTGGAAAGAAGATCTTGGGCGATTTGGAGAAGGCAGCAAGCGCAGCAGTAAAGAGGAGTGAGATAGGAAGCAACGCTGACCGAGGGTCGGAAATGGCCCGAAAGCTATCATCAAAAGCCACGGAGAAAGCCAGCGGAAAGTAGGAATCGAAGGGCAAGGATTCGATACCGTGACGCTTAGTACTGGCAAAATTGGTATGACGCCCAAGAAGACTAATACGACCAGCACCACCTTTTCGATCATTCACAATCCCAGCATGGATCGCTGAGCCACAGATGAAACTGTCTCCGCGATAAAGTTCTGTACCGATAACAAGGGGCCGATAGTTGACTTCAAGCGGACCAACGACATGCGGGTTCAGGATCTGTACACCTCCACACTTTGCTGGACATTGAAAGGCGAAAGAGTGGTTGCTGAAGGGGTGGCAATTGATTCCGTCGATACCGCACTCGTTCTTTCGTTTCCAGAGCGTGTCTGTACAGTCGAGATTGAGCACGCTGTTACCGTCTCCATCGCGAAGTGGCAGTTGCGCAGTCAGAAACCATATGAAGACCAGGAGCCATAGAAGTAG
Source organism: Alternaria gansuensis (assembly GCA_009289805.1). Lineage (NCBI taxonomy): Eukaryota > Fungi > Ascomycota > Dothideomycetes > Pleosporales > Pleosporaceae > Alternaria > Alternaria gansuensis. The sequence goes on along the minus strand of WBOK01000185.1, from coordinate 72,278 downwards.
CACGGAAAAGAGCGAGATGGGTTTGTTGAGGCCATGTGCTTCGAGCCATTGTACCGGACGCTCTTGTATCGAGGGGAAGAACGGTTGGATATGTTGAATGCGAGGCGGTACTGGACCGCGCAAAAGATCAAAGAGTTTACGTTGACCGCTACGCGTGGGCAATGTGTTGTCCTCGAATTCCAGCTCTTCTCTTCTTAACAGATGCGCTTCTTCATCCGCGTAAGCCTCGCCGGCAACGGGGTTGATCGCCTCATCATCATCGTGGTCATCATCTGAACCATTCTGTAAAGAAACACGCATAGTCACCTCCGGCACGTGGTATATGCATAAGATACAGAGTAATGAAAAAACGGCATTGTGGTCTGAGGTGAAACATTTTGAAGGACTAGCAGCTCCGTTTCCTCTAGTTACGAGCTTATCGATAACACATTCCACTCAGTCATGTTGCGCCTGCTCCTGGTTTCTCTTTGCGAAGAAGCTCATTCCTCATGGCTTCATGGTGTCTGATGCTGCTTCGCGTCTTCTGACTTTTTTGTTCGCAATGTTATACCGTCTTCCCTTAGATGCGCGTTGTGCACCTCCGACCATCCCCTATGTGACACCTGCATCATCACCAGACCTACTACTATTACCCTCACAACGTACAGAATATTTTCTGTCTGATGCTGAAGATGTGAGCTACAATTTTATGTGTGTTCTAAACACGAATCCATGACAACGAGGTTAGAAATGAGTCCAAACATGCCTTCGACTCAGGTGCACAGACCAAGACCCTTGGGTGCCGTCGCATCTCTACCAGGCTGACGATTTACCAAATACAACGCTCGACGTGCGCACGCGTCCTACGACTCAAAACTCACCCTTTAATTACCCAACTGCTTACTACAATGGACGCGCTACAATCCTACCTCCCTCAGGCAGAAGGCCTATTACCCAAATGGCTTCTAATTGTATGCCTTGTTCTCCAGCCTCATGATGGTCCCCATCATATTGCTCTTTTCCTAATTACGCAAGCTAACAGCCTTCACAGGTCTCCTTGATCTCCATCGGAAACAGTATCCAAGCCTACGCCACGCTGTCATTGACCTCACGCGTCTACAATCCTACTCCGATTGACCCACCGCCTACCACGCCAAAACATGTAACCGCTTTGTCTTCGCGCACATTTGGAACATGGACTTTCTTGACGGGCATGGTACGTTTCTACGCTGCCTATAACATCAACAATCCCAGTTTCTATCAATTGGCTATCGTCACTTATGCGGTAGCGTGGGGACACTTTATGAGTGAATGGTACGTGTTTGGGACGACGAGATGGGGAAAGCCGTTGGCTGGACCAGTGATGGTGGCCACTTCAAGTTTGATCTGGATGTTTATGCAATGGGGGTTCTACGTCAAGGCGTAGGATAACAGACTGGAGAATAACGGGTATCAATGCAAAGAGGTAGTAGTGATGTAACATTGACATGTACACGAATGCCTTGGTGCATGGTATCTTCTCACGTCTTGGACCGAGGACATGTCATGGTGCGATCAGACGTGAGTTAGAGAAACCAGGTTTCCCAACGCGAAACACGTTTGCCATAAGCCATCACGATCCAGTACGAACAGCAATGGACTTTTGACCCGCCTCGGTGGCTTGTTTGACCACTCGAGGACTTTCATTGATCGTAGCTGAAGAAACATACATGGCCCATGGGACTCCGATTCCTCAACCCTTAATGCCGAGTTTTGACGACCATATCGAAAACCATCACGCTCCGCCTCAACCAAGTTTCTTTCCGTCGCTGATCATGAACCGTTACACCCATCCCTTTTCTATGCATTTAGAACTTGTTGAACTGCTTAGCAGCCTTTCCCTTTCGGGGGAGGACACGGAGGACGTTGAAGCGGACGGTCTTGGAGAGGGGCCTGCACTGGCCAACGACAACCTGGTCACCGGGCTCGACACGGAAAGCGGGAGAAACGTGTGCGGCGAGGTTCTTGTGGCGCTTCTCGTAACGGGAGTACTTGGGAATGAAGTGAAGGTATTCACGGCGGATGATCAAGGTGCCTGCAATGCGTTAGTCCCAATTGTGCAGACTCAGCAAGTAGGTATTGACGTACGGTGCATCTTGGTGGACATGACAGTTCCGGTAAGGATACGGCCACGGATGGAGACCATGCCGGTGAATGGGCACTTCTTGTCGATGTAGGTACCCTCAATGGCGGTCTTGGGCGTGCGGAAGCCCAGACCGACATCCTTGTACCATCTCCTGTTGCGGGTGTTCTTGCGGGGTCCGCCGACCTTGTGGTTGAGGAAGATGTGAGGCTATCGCATCGCATTAGTATCGGGTGTGCTGGGAGATCGCAAAACGGGCGTGTAGTACCTGCTTCTGGAAAGCGCGCTCCGACTGGACACTATTTCGCAATCAGCATTTGTCGAGAGTGTTCGCGGTATCGCACAACGTACGTGAGTTCGGTCGCCATGGTTGCGGGTCGGGTGGTATTGTCGAGCTTTCGATGTTGCTGGTCAAAATTCTTCAAGGCGAGTGCGAAGCTAACGATAAGATAAGCGAGTGCTAAGAGCTTGGCGTAGAGGTTAGTAAGGAGGGTAGCATAAGGGGCCTTGAAGAACGCGACTACCTCTTAAGTTGCTAGGGAGGCGACAAATAGTGCTTAAAGAGTCTTCTGCTTTTCGTACTTAACAGCGAAGTAGGGCAGCGCGATAATGCAGCACGTGACACAAACCCCCGCAGCAAAATTAGTATATAATACACTATACGCTTTGGCCTTTTAAGACAACTGCTTAAATACCCTCTTAGTGAACTAACTTTGAGTTACTTTTGGCTTTACTATAATAATGATTAAGCTTAGCTTTAGACTACCGGTAAACGCTGAGACTGTATTTTATATAGTTAGTATCAGGTGTGTTCTAGAACTCTTCTTTAATCTACATTACAATTTTTTTTCTAAAACTTAGCGTATTTATACCTTACGCTTAAATCTTAAAGGTTTCATCTAATTAGCGCATACATTGTTACTTATATATACATATATTGTGTTTAGCTTGCCAGTTCACTTGAAAACGATAAGAAAGGATAGACTACAATCAGATAGCAACCTAAGGTCTAGCGCCGCACTAGCGCGCTAGCCTCGGCAGGAAGGCGTGGAGCAAGGCCAGGTGAGAAGATGGCCGCGAGCGTTGATACAATCGTCGGCCACCATAGCACCCGCCCATCATGGCAGGCATCCTCGCGCCGTTCGGTGTTCACATCGATGCGAGCAACTCCTTCGTGCAAGCTGCTGTTTACGGCTTCTTGCTCGTAGGCATTGCATCCTTTGCAGCACCCGTCGTCAGCACTGTCCGAGTCCTCCTCAGCTTGTTCGTGCTTCCTGGAAAATCAGTATGCAGCCCCATATCATTCTTCTGCTTCCCCAGAATATACCTAACCCCCACCAGCTCAGCACCTTTGGACCCCGCGGTACTTGGGCTCTCATAACCGGTGCTTCAGACGGTATCGGCAAGGAGTTCGCTCTCTCCCTCGCAGCCAAGGGCTACAATCTCATTCTCGTTTCACGCACGCAATCGAAGCTCGACTCCCTCTCCGCCGACATCACCTCCAAGTATGGCCCAAAGATCGCCGTCAAGACGCTGGCCATGGACTTTGCGCTGAACAAGGATGCCGACTACAACAACATGAAGAAGCTCATCGACGGACTAGATGTTAGCATACTGGTCAACAACGTCGGCTTGAGCCACAGTATCCCAGTACCATTTGTCGAGACACCTAAGCAGGAGATGAACGACATTATCATGATCAACTGCATGGCTACGCTGCGTGTGACTCAACTCGTTGCCCCCGGCATGATGTCTCGCAAGCGTGGCCTGATCCTCACCATGGCTTCCTTTGGCGGCTTCTTCCCCACACCCCTCCTTGCAACCTACTCCGGCAGCAAGGCATTCCTACAACAATGGTCCACCGCGCTTGCTTCTGAACTCGAGCCTCACGGCGTATACGTTCAATGCGTCCAGTCTCACCTCGTCACCACCGCCATGTCCAAGATCCGCAAGACATCCGCCCTCGTACCGAACCCCAAGCAGTTCGTCAACGCTACATTGAGCAAGATTGGAAGGAGTGGAGGCGCCCAGGGTGTGGCTTTTACAAGTACACCATACTGGAGTCACGGACTCATGCACTGGTTTCTCTCGCGCTTCTTAGGTGAGCGCTCGGATACTGTAGTCAAGGTGAACAGGGGCATGCACGAGAACATCCGGAAACGTGCACTCCGAAAGGCTGAGAGGGACGCCAAGAAACAGTAAGCTGGGAAACCACCATCGACGTAGTCGAAAGTTGAACTCATCGGGCGTTGGTATCTACACTTGCCAGTCTGTATGCACGTCCATACGCAAAGTCCTTACCTCCCTGATTTCCATGAGATGGGTTACCCGACGTGGGCCCACAAACAAAGGCGTTACGAAGCGACATGACAAGGTTCTCGTCATGTCCCACACGCCGCATCTCAAGATTATGTAAAAATGCAGAAAGAAACAGTTTCTTCTCATCTTCAGTGAACAGGAGTGTAAGCTTTTTGGATAAGACGCCAATTAAAATACGCATTCAAATAACTAAAACCTGTGCGCCGTGCTACAGCACCAAGGATATATGATTACATCGCTTTCTCCCTCGCCAAAGAGAGAAGAATCCGCGACTTGGTTCCTAGAGTCATAACAGAATAGCAAACCAACCAAGTATTGCGTCAAAGCATCATGCTTGAGTTCAGCTTCGCGCTTCCAACGACGTGGCTCTACGACGACTTGCCGTAAGCCTGATCAACTTCTTTCTGGTACTGCTTCAAGATACCCTTGCGGTTGAGCTTCTGTGCAGCAGTGGTGAGACCCTGTTGTATTATTAGTATTTTGTAGTTATTCTCTCATGTTACAATGGTACTTACGTTTTGTGGTGTCCACTCCTCGTCTGCCAGTACAACACCTTCAACCAATTCGAACGAAGCCAGGCCACCTTTTTGACCAGCTTGTTGCAACTGCTTGAGCACAACAGAGTTGATCTTCTTGTCGTGAACTAGCTCTTCCAACGAGTCACCACTGACACCTTGTGCCGACGCAATCTTCTTGAGTTGCGGTTCAGCAGGCACAATGATAGCGACAGGCTTCTGACGGTCTTCCGCAGCGTAGACGCAGATGTTAGCGACAATGGGTACAGAGCGGTACACAGATTCGAGCTTCTCAAGCGCAATGTACTCTCCGGCGAGCGTCTTGACCAAGTTCTTCTTGCGATCGATGATGCGGACTTCGCCATTGGCGTTGAACTCTCCGACATCACCGGTCTTGAACCAGCCATCGTCGGTGAATGCCTCCTTGGTCTCCTCGGGCATATCCAAGTAACCATCTACGACACCACCTCCACGGATCCAGATCTCTCCCTGAGGTGGGTTGTTGGTGGAGAAGTAGCCGGCATCCGCGAAATCTACGAGCTTCATTTCCACTGAGCCAGGCATCTCACCGAGAGCATGCTCATTCCAGGCCAAGGGGTCCATGAGCGCACCCATGGCGCAAGTTTCAGTTAGACCGTATCCGGCGATCATGGGAGTAATAGCAATGGAGATGAAGCGCTGGGTTTCCTTCGCGATGGGTCCACCACCGTTCATGCAGATTCGGAGTCTACCACCGGTGGCTTCCTTAACCTTATTGAAGACAATGGCGTCAAGAATGCCACTGCCTGGCAGTCCTGAGCCAAGAAGGAAGCTCTTAGCTGCGTACGCGCCCCAGAACAAATTGCTCTTGACAGCGCCTCCCGCCTCGACCTTGTTGATGATGCCCTTCTTGATAGTCTCCCACACCTGAGGCACACCGACCATGACGGTTGGCTTCAGCTCACGGATGTCTCCGGCGCAGTTGCGCACCGACGCGTCCGAGAGCGTCCTGATGGTTCCGTATCCCATAGTACCGCCCCAGTAGAGCACGGCGTTTTCGAAGACAAACTCGAGGATATGCGCGGCGGGGAGGTAGGTAATGAGAACGTCGCCCGGTCCGAGATACTTGCCCACGATGACGTCCACACCGGCAACTAGAAATGGTCAGTAAGTTGTTCACATATTAGACGTATAGGACATACTGGCAGCGATCACATTGCGGTGCTTGATCATGACTCCCTTGGGAGTACCTGTAGATCCAGACGTGTACATGATACAAGCCAGGTCGTCGGCCTTGGGCGGTATAGGCTCCGCAGGGCTCTGCTCGCCCATCTTGATCAGATCATCGAAGCTTAAGACCTTCAAATGCGGGTGCGCCTGAGTGAGGGTGTCGATGTCCTTCTGCTTCGCATCATTCTTGGTGCAGTATATGACGACTTGGATGTCCTTGGCCTCCTTCATTGGGTTAACGAGCTTGGGTAGTAGCTCTGGGTCTGTAAACATGACCTTTGCCTTGGTCTGAAGCATAGAGTGTTTGAGACCCTCTTCTCCGAGTGTGTCGTAAGCGGTAACAATAGCCATGGATTGGGAGAGGGCACCTGAAATCACGATTAGTTATCGGAATTTGCAAACATACACGCGACTTCTTACCATGTGCGGACACCATCCACTGCATGCCCGTACTAGCGTACAGATGCAGCCTGTCTTGTGGATTGAAGCCCAACAACTTCAGTGCCGAGCCTACCGAGAGAGCCATCTTCTCAAGCTCGATGAAGCTCTTGTACTTGTACGAGCTGAGCTCGAAGTACTGCCACTTCTTCTCTACTTCCTGCTCCTTGCCATCGACCATCTTCTTGACCATTTTCGTTTCCTCATGTATGTCGACGACTTTGCGCGCACCGACTGCCTTTGCATTTCCGAACTTGGCGGCCGAGTGTCGCAGAATGTCGTACAGTGTCTCTACACTGTCGTGGGGCTTCATTACCAGACCGTCTTTCGCGGCCAGGTTGCGACGCGGCACCGTCTCGCCTGGTACCTTCTCTGCATTCGGAACTTCGCACGTGTACGGCCCCGGCCTGTACGTCTTGGCCTGGGGCATCAATTTCTTGAGATCTTGCGGCATCTTACCGGCTCTGGGGTGGGAGCTATCCAGAGTGACAACCGTGTATGTTGAGTGTGGGTATTTGTGGAGGTATAGGGCAAAGGGTATCACAAAAAGCTCCAAAAGCAGTGACTGAGTATATGTAGTGTATCGTCACCACCGGAGATTGACGGATGTGATGAAGTTGGTGTGTTGGTGAGCTTATGCGCTATGTTATGCTCACGTCGCTAAATCGACTTGCTTGGGCGGCCGAGCTTCTTGGGCAATGACCTCACGCAGAACTGGGGCTAGCCGCTTCCCCACTTCTTTCTGTCGAACGAGATGCAATTGGAGATCGACAACGCAGCACACACCGCAAAGGTTAGCCAGGTCGTGTTAGCCTCCTGTCGTCTTGCCTTGACCTTTTTTTACGAATTGTTGAGATACAGCTGCACCCGTCTGCAGCTGGCCATAAATCTTCCAAGGCGCACAGCCCTCATTTTAACGCTGCAATTCGCCTGACTGCCAACCTTCATCGGGCACAAGGATCGAGCGGAAAATCTCAGGCCGCTGTCGTCTGAGCGTTTTCAAGATGCGGAATCTCACGGAAATATTAACAACGGGGCCTATCTTGGACCCTGAAGAAGGTGTGTAAAGCGTCCCTGATGTAGTCGAATCTCACCATCGAATCACAACTTTATGCTGGTCCTCGGCACATCGTGTTGGTCTGTCCTTGCGATTCGCTGGAACATGTTGAAGAACAACAAAGAAGTCATCACCGGTAGATCACTCATCAAATCATGCAGAAGCCTTCGTCGTCTTCTCGCAAGATATTCCTTCTCAGTCACTCGGTTTCATCGATTCACAGGACCCAACCCTGGAGATTACTGTAGCGGGCCATGATCTGGTCATCCATCACTCAAGAGGTCTTCTGACCTCAAATCGTCGGGATGGGACTACTGGTGCTAGTAAGTAGGACCGTATTCGCCATAATGATTTACAGGGTCGTGCGTTACCCCAGACTCTCCACGATTTCAGCTGATCTTGGCGTTTCTTGGGAGTTTATACTATGAAGCATCTCAGCTTGGAGGGCCTGTACTAGTGTACAACGTAGTAGATACCCACCAAATCCATCACAATGATCATCATCCTTGTCAACTCGTCATGCCTTGTTTTCTCCTATCAACTAACGTCAACACAGTGGTGTGGAAAGTCACCCCCTTATTCGCAACATGGATCTCGTCCCCCACAAACTTTCTCTTCACAAATCGCCTCCTCACACCAAGCTCCACCATAATCGAACTCGGCGCAGGCGTATCCGGCATCGTCGCGCTCTGTCTAGGTCCCCAGGTTGCAAGCTACACAGCCACCGATCAAGACTATGTCCTTAAGCTGCTGCGACAGAACATCACTGAAAATCTCGATACCGCCATACCAGCGAAGAAGAAGGGCGGAAGAGGGAGTAAAAGACAGCAGAGTCACTTGAAGAACGGCGGAGATGGTGGTGGCTGGGGTAGTAGCAACCGCATCACAACACTGCAGCTTGATTGGGAAACAGATGCAACTTCTCAGCTCAAACCAGTGGATATGATCATAGCGTGCGATTGTGTATACAACGAAGCCCTCGTTGAGCCGCTCAATGCAACATGTGCGGCGATATGTAGGCTGCAGGGTGAAGGAAAGGAACCTACGCTTTGTCTTGTAGCACAGCAGCTACGCAGTCCAGAGGTCTTTGAAATTTGGTTGAAAAGCTTCCATCGAGATTTCCATGTCTGGCAAGTTCCTGATGAGATGCTAAGCGAGGGGTTGAAGGAGGGGAGTGGGTTCGTGGTGCATGTTGGTGTAGTTAGGTAAGTCTATCGACAATGTCCTAGCCCCGGGTTCAAAGCACCCACGAACCGCCAAAATTTTGAAGCTGGCCGAAGATAATCGTGAGCGGCCGAAAACTATTACTCTTTTCCACAGCAAACTCGCCGCTAAGGTGCGCATTTCGCAGTGCCAGAGGGGGTGACACCCGGGTATGTGCCCAAGGCAATCGCCTGTACTGATGGGTAGGAGATACGTGATTGGCTGGTTGGCTGGTGGCGATAGAGGACGGGAGGGAGATGTTTTGACAGTTTTCTTTTCCACACCCATACCTAACTGCGTACAATTTCACGATTAAATTCTTTTTGCTGCTTCAAGAATGCGAACATGTCACCCAGCTCACCCGTTCACGCCAACAGACTGCCTTCAGCCTTACCCGCTAAAGCGTTGGGACGACCACGGGCCTCGTAGCATGGACGTAAGACGACACTGGAGGGTGCAGCGGGTGTGACACAGAAGCTCCCGCGAGCCGAGGCAGGTGAGCGTAGGCTGATTCGCAGCTTGATGCATCACGTTGACTTTGCGATGGTGGGCGCGCGTCAGGATTGATATGAACAAGTGTCTGTATGGCGTGGAGACAGACAAGCAGGTGTTGAGGAGCACCAGTTCCCAATCGAGAAGAGCTTGCGACGGGGCACCCAAGGTTGAGGCCGTGCCGGAGAGTTTTGCGCCAGCGGAAGAAAACCGTTCAAAGTGGGCAACATGCTGCAGCGTAGACGAATTTCTTCAAGCGCCATGGAGAGTCATGGACGAGCTCCACTATGCATCGGCAGCCGCGCATTTTGCCACTGTCTGAAGCAATTCGTCGCAAGGCGCTTGGGGTTGACGAGCTGCACCCTACGTAAGGCTGCAGGAGATATCGGTAGTGCGGGACGCAGAGCGATATCAACAACTTCTCAACGAACGTGGTGCCCAAGCTGCCATCCGGGCTGACCCTATGAGACAGCTAGCGAGGTCGCCATGACGAGACTTTGTGGCATCACCACGGCCGCGAGGCTCTATGCCCAGTGAGGCAGTCCTGCTCGCCGGAATGCGTTGCCTAAGTGTTAGACCAGACCGCTCTTTGCCATCTCCTTCGCAGCGCAAGGGCTAGAAGAAGCAACAGCGCGTGCTCTTTGACGAAGAGTGCCGCCGAGAGGTCGCCATGGCGCGGAATCTGGGGAACATGTCACCACGCACCGCCACCCACGTCTGCTCTCGCGGCCGAGATCAGCACGACCGTGGCAGCAAGGCCCGAAATTTTCTCGCGCTGCTTTGCCTGTGCGGGACCCTGAGACGGCGGTTGGTGTGGGCCGCTAGGCTGGCTGCGACAAAAGTCACGGCGATTGCTGCTTCTCGAGCGGCCATGCAAGGTCCCAGTCTTTCGCTTACATGGCCGCAGAGTGTTGGGAGTGGGACTCAGCAGCAGCCAGTCCGCCGCCTTATTAACAGCTGCTGCCGCCCACCCACCGTCTCTGCTTCCCCCCCATCCATCCTTTGCTGCTCCTTCCCCTCCTACCTTCTACCTCGTCATTCACTTGAGCGTGGTGAAGCTTTCCGTCGTTGCTGGAGCTTCGTACTCACACACCGGAGGCCGGCCGGAGCTCAATCTTTTTTCGAGCCGCTAGTTGCTTCCCCGTCGAGTTTCTTCGACATCCCTCGCTTGACCTACAACTACTCTTCCGCCACGCCATACCCTCAGCATGCCTTCCCACCAGCCTACCGCCGGCATGATGGCCGTCGACCCCGACTACGCCAAGCAGCCGTCTTCCATGGCGAGCACCTCGGAGCCGAACCGCAACCCCAAGTACGACCCTAAGAAGCCACACATCACCGAAACACCCATCACCAAGGCCAACTGGTACAAGCACGTCAACTGGCTCAACGTAGGCTTCCTTCTGCACAAGACGGTGCCATTGGCTAACATCGACATCAGGTCACCTTCATCATTGGCATTCCCATCGCCGGTTGCATTGCCGCTTTCTGGACTCCTCTCAAGTGGCAGACCGCTCTCTGGGCCGTCGTGTACTACTTCTGGACCGGTCTCGGCATCACAGCTGGCTACCATCGTCTCTGGGCACACAAGTCCTACAACGCCTCTCTCCCCTTGAGCGTCTTCCTCGCCCTCGTCGGCGGCGGTGCTGTTGAGGGTTCCATCCGCTGGTGGAGCCGTGACCACCGTGCCCACCACCGCTACACCGACACCAGCAAGGACCCATACAGCGTTCGCAAGGGACTTCTCTACAGCCATCTCGGCTGGATGGTCATGAAGCAGAACCCCAAGCGCATCGGCCGAACCGACATCACCGACTTGAACGAGGACCCCGTCGTTGTCTGGCAGCACAAGCACTACATCAAGGTTGTCCTCTTCATGGGTCTCGTCTTCCCCTCGGCTGTCGCTGGTCTTCTCTGGAACGACTGGAAGGGTGGCTTCATCTACGCCGGTATCCTCCGCATCTTCTTCGTCCAGCAGGCCACCTTTTGCGTCAACTCGCTTGCCCACTGGCTCGGAGACCAGCCCTTTGACGACCGCAACAGCCCCAGGGACCACGTCATCACTGCCCTCGTCACTCTCGGTGAAGGTTACCACAACTTCCACCACGAGTTCCCCTCCGACTACCGCAACGCCATCGAGTGGCACCAGTACGACCCCACCAAGTGGTCCATCTGGCTGTGGAGCAAGCTCGGTCTCGCCTCCAACCTCAAGCAGTTCCGTGCCAACGAGATCGAGAAGGGTCGTGTCCAACAGCTGCAGAAGAAGATCGACCAGAAGCGCGCCAAGCTCGACTGGGGTGTACCTCTTGAGCAGCTTCCTGTCATCGAGTGGGACGACTACGTTGAGCAGGCTAAGAATGGCCGTGGTCTGATCGCTGTCGCCGGTGTTGTTCACGACGTCACCGATTTCATCAACGAGCACCCCGGAGGCAAGACCCTGATCAAGAGCGGCATTGGCAAGGACGCTACTGCCATGTTCAACGGCGGTGTCTACTTCCACTCCAACGCCGCCCACAACCTACTCTCCACTATGAGGGTGGGCGTTATCCGTGGTGGATGCGAGGTTGAGATCTGGAAGCGCGCCCAGAAGGAGAACAAGGAGGTCAACATCGTCAAGGACGAGCAAGGCAACCCAATCATCCGGGCTGGTAACCAAGTTACCAAGGTTGCGCAGCCCATGCTTAGCGCCAGCGCGGCTTAGGGTACTGTCCTTTTCGATTTAGCGAGGCCTGGCGTTTGGGATGCCTTTTCGTTTTGTGTAGGCATAATACTGTTTTCATTTCACAGCATTCGCTAGCGAGCATCATGAGGACGATGCTCAGCACGATTAGACGGCGCATGTTTGTAGCCTTTGAAGAGCACGTGCTTTGAAAAGTGAGCTTTATGGTCTAGACCGAGAATGATATCCATTCACACTTCAACTCCAAATTTTCATGTGCTTGTGATTGCCCCATGATGATGATGCAATAAAGGTGATAAGACTGTGGCGCTAGTGTTTCACATGTGCTCTTTCCCTCTCTTCGTTTGACACCAGCGACTGCCGTCCCAGGTCGGCAGGTCCGTGCCTCACTGTCAACAAGACTGTTTCCGAGTTTTAACATCAAACCTTGCATGGCGCAGAGCAAGCATCGATTTCAATTGCATTGCCGTCGTCACGCCGTGACTATGATGTCCTCCCAACGGGCTGGGAATACTCCGCCACCAAAGCGCCGCAAGTTTGATGACGACGTCTCGAACAAGGAAGTCGCGAAGCCTGGTCTTCACACAGGTCTCAATAAGCCAATAAGCCCTCCATTTTCGCGGCGCAAAAGTCCCAAGTTACCGTCCTTCACGCCGAGCTGGAGCTTCGATGACGTATCCAAGCAAACATTGGCGGCGCGACCAGCTCAGCCAACTACAGATCAGCCAAAAGATGATGAAAAACGGTGTAGAGAGGAAATACGAGTTTTACCTTCGCCCATACAACTTACGAGAATCGAGAAGCTACCTGCACACCAGAATATCGACACGGTGGGCTTGTCAGAGCTTTTGGGTGATCCGCTGATCAAGGAGTGTTGGAACTTTAACTTCCTATTCGATCTGGACTTTGTCATGTAAGTTGCATATCTATTGGGTGATCATAATCGTGTTTAATTCCGAGTTGCAATACTGACAACGTCTAGGCAGCATCTTGACAGTGATGTGAGGGACATGGTCAAAGTCAAGATTGTACATGGTTTTTGGAAGCGAGATGATGGTAACAGAATTGCCCTACTGGTGAGTATTCTTTCGCGCTCATTACTCACCATAAGTTGATAGAGGTCCAGGAAACAGCAGAGAGGTATCCCAACATCGAGCTGCTAAGTGCATACATTCCAGATCCTTTCGGTACGCATCACTCGAAGATGCTTATCCTCTTCCGACATGACGATACAGCGCAGATTGTCATTCACACAGCCAACATGATTTACCGCGACTGGGCCAACATGACACAAGCAGTGTGGAAGTCGCCATTGCTACCTGTTTCAGTCCAAGCAGCGTCGTCACAGACAAGTCCTCTTGAATTCCACCCTGTTGGCAGTGGTGAGCGCTTCAAAGTCGATATTCTCCGATATCTTAGTGCCTATGAGAAACGTCTGAGAGGTTTGACTATACAACTTAAAGATTACGACTTTTCTAGTATTAGGGCAGCGTTTATCGGAAGTGCGCCATCACGACAGAAGCCTGCTGCAGCCAGCCCTTCGGTAACCTCATTCGGTTGGTTAGGACTACGAGAAGTACTTTCTTGTATTCCCGCTCCGAATTTGAAAGACGACCTGCGCCCCCACATCATCACCCAAATATCTTCGATAGCGACATTAGGTGCAGCACCAACATGGCTCTCCGACTTCCAGTCAGTGCTTGCTCGCTATTCAACAACTAAAGCTGCCATATACGACGAACCTCCAGCTTCCTTCACAAAAGCATCATCATTCTTTGTCAAACGTGAGTCTCACCCGGCAAATTCATCACCTCCAAGATACAGCGTCATTTTCCCAACCCCAGAAGAGATTCGCACATCCCTCGACGGCTATGCGTCTGGTGGATCTATTCACTGGAAACTCCAATCAGCACAGCAACAGAAGCAGCTAGAGTACATGCATCCAATGCTGTGCCATTGGAAACATCTGTCTTCGAATAATACATCTAGACGAGAAGCGCATCGTGGCCCAGCAGCACCACATATCAAAACCTACATACGTTTCAGCGACGAAGAGCAAAATACTATCGACTGGGCGATGGTAACGAGTGCCAACCTGAGCAAGCAAGCATGGGGCGATGTGGTAAACAAGAAAGAAGAAATCTGGATACAATCATGGGAGGCAGGTGTCATCGTCTGGCCTGACTTGTATGCTCAGGCACAGGCAGAGGAAGAAGTCACCATGGTTCCTGTATTTGGGTCAGACACGTCTGGACCTGAGAGTCTTCATGTTCATGGTGATGGCGGAGAGCCGGTGACCGAAGAGACGAAAGTGGTGAGACCGAAGACAGTCGTGGGTTTCCGTATGCCGTACGACCTGCCGCTTCGCCCTTATACTGTTGCTGAGAGGCCTTGGTGTGCTACCATGCAATATTCAGAGCCAGACCGCAATAGGCACACCTGGGGCGGCTATGGACGTTGAGTGATCTGATCCGATCACAGTATGGAGCATATGCAGATTCCTAGGCAATTTTGCCAGTAGTTTACCAAGCATATTCACCACATGAGCATTTCGATGGAAGCATTTGTTGCCCTTGTACTCTCCAAGGTTAGATATAGCATGATATAGCCGTGGCAGTGCAGTACCTAAATGGCAGGAGTGCTCTTCCAATTCCTCGATGCTTAGTTGTCGTGTTTGGCCAGTATCTGCTCCCCCAACTCGACGTACTTGTCCTCGGCCTGCTTCTGCGTGGTACCGGCTTCAACAATCTCCTTCCACTTGTTGTACTTGGCTTTGCCCTATTCGCACTTGTCAGTTTTCCTTCCTATTGCCTGTATCTCCCAACACATGCAGATGCCGCCCCTCTATTCAACCTGAACTGATCTACGTGCGTACGCCGGTCGTGGGTCGTGAGGCGTGGTTCGCGAGTCGTAGGTCGTGAGTCGTGTGGCGAAAGAGCGAGTATCGCAAGGGGAAAGGAGGGGAATTGCAAGTAGGAGAAAATCGTACAGCAAGATCAAACATGCCCGGCTTCTTGGCCTCTTTGAAGTCTTTGCCCTCTGCTACTTTGGCGTACGCATACAACTACAAGTACAATTAAAAAGGTTAGCATCTGGGGAAGAAGTAGGAAACGGGAAAAGAAAGAAGGGGTGGGGGACAAAGAAAAAGGAAAAAAAAACAAGACGTACATGTAGCTGCTCGTCGTTGCTAGGACCCTGCTTTCCGGCTGCCTTGAGCTTCTCGCCCATGGCGCTGACCTTTTTGTAGGTCTCGGTGTATTTTGCTCCTGGCATTTTGGGGTTCTGTGTTCGCTGGTGTTAGCTCTCCGTTTTTTTCTCTCTTCTTCTTTTCTTTCTTCCTTTCGGACATGGACACATAGGTGTTTCTTACGGTAGTATGTGTGTATATAGGGGATGTGTGTAGGTGTAGTTTTGGAGGTGAGCTTGGGTTCTTGGGGCTGGTTAGCGCGCGGGGTTTCGAGATGATGGTGGGGCACAGCATTGCGGCATGACGACGTTTCTTAGCGTGGATAACACACCACATGGGGGACATGCACATATGGACACTGTTTGCTCATGAGACTATGCTCAGAATTTTTTTTATTTTATAAAAGGATACATGGAAAAACAAATAATGTATCTAGAAAGTTATTTCATGTCATGTCATGCCAGTCAGCGCCGTTGTAGCACTCCCGCTACATGCAACTCTCAACCTTTTATCGTGTATCGTTTGTCGTCTTCCTCTTGGGTATCACGTCTCCCATCTCTCATAGTTCGTGCAGTGAGCGTGTAAGCTACCAGGCCTGCCTGATGCTTCAACTGCGTATGTGCATAAAAATTGCAGAAGTGAATGACCTAGCAAATCAACGCTAGTGTCCTAGTGGACACCGTTGACACCATTGACACCGTTTACGCCATTGATGGCTGAGGCGGATTCGAGCTTCTTCCGGTAAAGCTCACCATCACATGCCCTGAGACGCTCTGCGGCCTGCTCTGGAGTGATGTCACGCTGAGGCTCGGCCATCATCTCGTAGCCAACTTGGAATTTGCGGACTGTGGCGCTTCGCAGTAGGGGAGGGTAGAAGTGGATGTGGAAATGACTGGACTCGATCTCGTCGGCTGTCCCGGTGAGAGGAGCCTGGTGGAGACCCATGCCTTGACACTGTTAACCATCATGTTGTCAAACTGGCTGTATTTGACTTACTGTAAGGGAATTGAGTCTCAAAGAGATTATCGTAGCGCCTGGTAATCTCTGCAATGCACTCTGCCAACTGCGCTCGCTCGTTCTTTGTAAATTCGACCAGCGACCGCTTGTGCTGCTTAGGAACGACCATGATCTCAAACGGCCATACTGCCCAGTAAGGCACACCCGCCCAGAAACTCTCATTCTCGAAAACAGTGCGCGTCTTCTCATTCGATTCCAAGGCGGCGTAATCGACGAGCATGTGAGCGCCTCCTTGCTCTTTGCGGTATTTGCTCAGCTGTACAAGTTCCAACGCGGGCTCTTCTGGCAGGGATGTGGTAGTCCAGACCTGGCCGTGTGGGTGAGGATTTGAACAGCCCATCGCCGAGCCCTTGTTCTCGAAGATCTGCATATACCGATACTGAGCATTCGGAACTGCGAGAGCGCCCTGTGATAGTGGTGGGATAGTAGTAGCGGACGCAAGCTTGGCCAGTGGCGACTTGGGATCCAAATGTGCAACGTAGATATTCGTCCAGGTCTCTATGATGGGAATGATCTGCGCCGGCGACATGTCGGCAAGAGTGAGATTGTGAGAGGGGGAGAAGCAGATAACATAGCACTTTCCAGTGACGGCTTCGGCGCGGAGCAATCTAGAAGCGAGAGATCCATCCTTGTTGATAGGGTCGTACTCTTGCTGCTGCTCCATAACGGCACTGTAGTCGTTGACGAAGACGAAAGTGTCCTCGAACTTGGGGTTGTGCTCGCCATTTGCCCGCGTGTTCGAGGGACATAGATAGCACTGTGGTTGATTGGTTGGTTAGTGTTGACGTTGGGGCAGATGTAGTCTGTGCGAAGGGATACCTTTGGGTCATATTCTGGGAGGGTCGTCTTCGAGGGTGACTCCTGCATGCCTCTGGAGGTTCTCAGTGCGCTGTCCAATGACTAGTTTCACCAATATGCTTACTGCCACGGTCGCTTTGTGCGGTGCGGAGAAACTAGGATCCAGCTTCCTCGCAGGATGTTGAAGCGCCTGTGGGAGATGTCGTTCAAAACCGGGTCTGTCATGATGGTGGAAATCTTCCTTGGGTGAGTTCAGGGCGGACGGAGGTGGTTAGTAGTATATATATGGACTGCAACATACGGCGAAACCGGCGCAGGGGCAGTATGCATGGCTCGTGAGCTAAATAGATGGAGTGACGCCGGTTAGTGAAGGCCTGCACGCCAAGTCGGTCAAGCTTTCCCTGTCGGCGGGATGCTAGCCGAGTCGAGTAGCGCACCCTCAGGGTGGAGGTGCCCGGGAGCTTGCGCGTTGGCTTGAGGACAGCAGAGCCTCTCCAAACAACCCACGATACCTGCCGATTGGAGAATTAGCCCGCAACCCGTGAACGCCGGGTTTTCCAAATCTCCCAACATGGCGGCAACAATGCCAAGTGCCGCAACCACCAGCGACCCCTACGACAACGACGCCGTGGAGCGTGACTTGATTGACCCCGACGATGGTGCGTCGCGTGCATGTAGGAGAGGGTGACGGATGAGGAGGCTAACCATCACCAGCTACCCTCGATGAGCTCGATGATCCTCTTCAGGGCACGTCGGACCGCGCGCCGCTGACTGGCAACATGCAACGCGGCACTGCGCAGACGCAATCCTACCTGACCTCTAGCATTCCAGGCGAAGACCGCCGCGCGCCCACCAACACCATCGACGAGACAGTGTGGGATACGCTGTCTCGCGACATCTTCGCGATATGGGAGAAGATGAAGCAGGTACTGTACCCCAAGTATCTGCTGGGCGGCATCATGCAGCGTGGGGGAGGCATTGGCGCTGCAGAGCGCGGTGAAGCAGATGGCCTTGGTGGTGGCCTCAGGAGCATCGCAGGAAGATGGCCGGATGCCGACGTCATCCTACAGGGCGGCATGAGCGAGGGCTTGAGAGACTGGGATCTCTGGGGCCCGCTCATCTTCTGCCTGCTGCTGAGCCTGTTCCTGTCGTGGGGCGCAAAGGGCGACCAGAAGGACTTGGTCTTTTCCGGCGTCTTCGCCATGGTCTGGATAGGCGAGGCTGTTGTAACGCTACAGATCAAGCTGCTAGGGGGCAACATGTATGTTTACCCTCTCCAATCCTACGCCCTTCCCATCCATACTTATTCTGTCCAGCGCCTTCTTCCAGTCCATCTCCATCATCGGCTACACACTTTTCCCGCTTGTCATCGCCTCTATCCTCAGCGCCGTTGGCATACCCATGATAGTACGCATCCCCGTCTATCTTGTCCTTATCGCCTGGTCGTTGGCAGCTGGCGTGAGCATCATGGGCGGATCGGGGGTGGTGAGGAACCGCGTCGGCATCGCAGTATACCCCTTGTTTGTATTTTACGTTGCTCTGGGCTGCCTCTGCTTCATTAGCTAGTGCTGAGACGTGATTCATGTAATAGTATCTGGACACGGTACAGCAGCTCTCTGGTGTTGCGTTTCGGACAAGCCGTGTAAATGACTATTCATCTCCTTCACATATATACTCCAATACAATGATGAGAACATGTCAGACGTGTTTCAAGGCGGACACGAAAGGAAATTTGACGCAGGTTTCCAAGTAGCGGTAGACGCATGAGTTGCTGCTACCCGTGTTCATGTTTAGCCGTGTGTCTTCCCCACTTCGTCATTGGTCTTTGCAGCGACAACACACTCGACCACGACCGACAGAAGCGCCAGCACTCTCCACCCAGCTAACCATTCACCACACACGACGCGCTTTTTTCTGCAGTTCTTTCGTCACAGTCGCGTTCTCGACTCGACAGTGTAACTACGCATTGTTGCATTCGGCGCATTGCTGTGGAAATTTGATACTAGAGCGCATTGACCGACTCCGCTAACCACAAGGCCCATCTGCTCTGCTCTCTTCCGCTGAACGATCCAAGCCTGCAGCCCATAGCCGCATTCATTTTCCCACCTCGCATCCCTACCCCAAGGAACAAAGAGCCTTCACGTCACATTATCGGCCAGTCAGCTTGCCACTAGCCTTGCCGACGCACCACCTCCGTTATTGTCCCAGTCGCCCACCGCAACTTGGCCTTCACCGCGGAACATAGTTGCTATTGTCCATACTCAAGCCTACACAGCCTCAATTCGCACCCAAAAACTACATACAGACTCCAGCAGTCGACCGAAAAACGCCTTCTCACGGACCAACATCTACGGTTCTCTACCTAGATCCTCTACTCTACTACCCACAAACGCAACCTTGGGCATCCCCCGCGTCTGGAACACAACCTATCCGACATCATGACAGACGCGCCAGAGAAGCAGCAGACGACAGCTGCAGCTGCTACCGTCCCCGAAGACACCACCAAAGCTGCGCCCACCTCTCCAGCACGGAGCGATAAGAGCAGCGACAGCGAAGGAAAGAATGTGAGGGAAAGACTAAAGGACACACAAATCGATGTGCACGCCACATCAGATCCCGCCCCGAGTTCCGATCAGCGTATGGACGAGGTACCCAACGGTAGCGCCAAAGCAGGCGAGCACAGCGGTTCTGGCTCAGACAGCGAGCGCGGGCGGTTACGGCGAAAGCGCAGCCGCGAGGACTTTGAGGATGTAGCTGAAGCGGACAAGCACCCGGAAAAGAAGGTGGAGCGGCACGCGCGCAAGAGGTCAAGGGATATCGCAGCTGACTTGGAGGCTGCTGCGTCTGGAAAGCCTTCTCCCAGTACCATCTCAAGCATCCAAGAGAACGATGTGGACGAGCAAATGACATCGCCGAACAAGAATGCCTCGACGACAACTACAGCCGACAAATCTTCAGGAACTAGAGCGAGCCCCAAGAATAAGCGGACACGCGATCAAGTTGAGAAGGATACAGAGGCTAGCGCAGAAGCTTCAGAAGATGCATCTGCGAATGGCAAGCCCGTAGAAAAGTCAGTAGGCGATGAGCGAGACACTAAGCGATTACGAGACAAGGAAGAAGCTCAGCCTACCACTGACGCAACAGAATCCAAGACCAAGGTATGGTGGCTAACGCTACGTTATTACCATATGCTAACACTCGAGCCAGATACCGCCAGGCAGTGGATTTGCCAATTTTTTCGCCGCATCACCTTTTGCCGCCATGGCAGTGAAACCTCAAGCAGCAAAGGCGTCCGATAAAGCCGAGTCATTACCTCAAACATCAGACGACAAGTTCAAGTCATCTGGTTTCGGTGGCTTTGCGGCCTCAGCTGCGTCTCCATTTGGGGGCATTGCTAGTTCCAAGCCAAGTTCTAGTTCGCCTTTCGGTGGGGCAACTGCAGGCAAGCTTTCGTCTTTTGCGGGAAGCGCATCCCCTTCGACATCGTCAAGCGGTGGCTTTGGGGCGCTCGGAAGCTCAAGTGCTTCTGGGTTTGGCGGCAGCTCTTTCGGTGGATCCCTAGGCGGCGGTTTCGCAGGATTTGGTGCAACCAAGCCCACAGGCTCTTTTGCTGCCCCTGGTGGTAGCCTAGAGATTAAGGGTCTCAAGGAAAAAGAGAAGCCTTTTGGTGCTGCCGCAATCGGTGAGCCTTCTGATGATGAAGAAGACAACGATGAAGACCCAGAGAAGGCTGCCGACAAAGAAGAGCGACAGTCAAGCCAGCCGCTCCTCTCACAACAACGTAAGTCAATCTTCGCTCTTGCCAATCACGATGCTAACCGCTTTGTAGCACATGAGACTGGCGAAGAGGGCGAAGAGACCATTTGGACTGGCCGCGCAAAGCTTTACAACATGGCTGGAGAAGGATCGAATCGAGGGTGGAAAGAGCGTGGCGTAGGGACTTTCAAGCTCAACATCACTGTTGACGAACCTAAGAAGGCTCGTTTCGTCCTCCGCGCAGAAGGCACCCATCGATTGCTACTCAACGCTGCCGTTACAAGTAACTTGGTATTTGGCGGCGATGCACAGGGCGAGAAGCCGAAGGACACTCGGTTGCTCTTCAACTCGCCCAATCTGGAGGGTGAGTTGGAGATGCACTTACTAAAGGTACGGGTTTGTTCTGAATTGAGAGTTGCTATGGAACTGATCGTTTGCAGCTGAGAGCCGAAAACGCACAACAGCTATGGGAAGAAGTTAAAAAAGTGCAAGAGGAACTGTAGAACACCTTTTCGCGAAGCCTTGGCTACTTGTTGAGAACAACCAGGCTGGCCGCTAGATCTGGATACAAAACAGTTGGTATTGCGCCATGGGGCTGCATGGAAGTCCACCAAGTGGGAAGAGGAACAAGCTTCGATGACTGAACGACAGACGAGAGCACGAGATGGCATTAGGAGGCTTTGTGAGCGAGTTCCACTATACATTGGTAGGCTGGCGAAAGCATCAGCCTTGCCTGCATAACATTTGCGGTTTGAAGTAGAAACCCAAGAAATCAACGTTGTATCTACCTATTTCTCACCCTGACATCGCATCCCGTGGTACATACCACACAGGCCTTTTTTGGTTTTAGATCGTATCCACAAACCGCTCTGTCGGGCATCTGAATCGATCACCTGCCCATGTCATTGCTTTTTTCCCCTCCTCTTCCAGGATTCTTTACACGCAAGACCGACGCATGATCCCCAATCTACTCAAACAAGCCAGAGCCATGCTCTACAGATACATCCTCTCTAGTGTTACCAAATACGACAAAACGTTTGCATCCGCTTATCAGCGCTTTCCCTTGAGAACCGTTGATTGGTGCGGCTCCTACATCAGAGGGGCTAAAGGATTCCCCGGTGTCTAAATCAGGATGCGGCGCAGGCGCTGACCCCCAAAAGATCAGATTGGAAAACGCCATGTATGACGTTACACAATGGAGCGCTCCCTGCCTGCCTGCCTGCCTGCCTGCTGCTGCTGCGCCGCATTCCTTCACTAACTTTGGATTCCTAGGGGCGCTTTGGTGAGGTAAAGGTATAAAGGATTGGGTTCGCTGAAGTCACATCTAACAAATCCCTCTCAATCGGAACATCGTACGCATTCACACAGGACGTTGTAGGTCTAAGAACCAAGACGACAGATCAACTTTCTAGTAGATTGTTTCTAGTATTCTCTCAGGCAGAGAACTTCATCGGCTGTTTAGTGTGAAAGGAGAAGGAAGGACAAAGAAAAGAAAAAGGAATTAAATGCTCGGGTTCCTCCTTCCCTCGTTATTAACTTGCCGGATACATATATCCACACCCCCACCCACCACAATGCCAAACCAAACAACTCCACCACCACCACCATCACGCCAGTCGAAATGGCTCTACGAGTCCCTCATCCTCAGCATAGCGGAATGGGCGCGAGATTCGTCTGATCTTTCCTTCCCACCTCACACAGAAGATACCCGTTGCCCAATCGAAAGGGGAAGAGTAGATGCTACCGGAACTGAAGCTTTGGAAGAGAAGAACGGGAAAGCGGTGAACAACGACCGAGTAGGCATCTCCAATGAAGGACAACACGCTGGGTATACAAGGCGCTGATTGGGAAAAAACCAACCACAGGAGCACGATGTAGCTGATGGCATGGATAATGATCAAGCTGGGTATGCGCACGCGCCTTTGTTAGAACAAGGGCGTGGGAATACACAATTCGGGAGGGGAGTAGTGGTAATGGCGGGGGAATCAGGCTGAGGCTTACGGGGGAGGGGGTGTATGATGGGAGTGAGGGAGAGGAGAAAATTGAAGATGGGCAGGATCATCTGAACCTACAGATGCAGTGGAAATGGCCTGTCGTGCCGAAATCGGGATGCTGAAAAAGGTGCACAAAGCAGTATGTCTGTCGGGAAAGTATTGAGACGTCCTCTAGGCTACAAGCAATGAAATGTCATTCGTCTCTGATGAATTGTAGTAATCCAACCCTTGCCCAAGCACTTCGCATTGCACCCATTCTCGGAATTTCTGCATTCCACCTCTTCCTTGTACATCCAATACCTTCATCCTTGGCCTCGCCGCATTGACCGGTTCCAAAACACCCGTGGCCTCTATCGTGTGTCCTCGTGCTGTTAAAAATAGGCGATGTTGAAGTCGCCGGGGAGTAGCGGCACGACGTACCAGCACGATGCCAGCTGCGTGTCGAGTCGAGAGATTGCCATACAGGTCATTGTGTGTAATGATTGACAAGTCCGATCCAAGCGGTTGTGGGCGGCGACAGAGGAGAGGAGATTCAGTGAACTGGTGATGAAGCCACGGTGGGACCCCAGCTGGTGGCGAAGCACTGTTTCATAGCCTCCCAGGCGGGGCAGCTGCCGCTCTCTTATCGTGTGTTGTTCGCCTCAGCGCGCCTGCCCCGACACGCCGCGCGCCCCTTCCATTCCAACGCCGCGCGCGACAACAACAGCAGCAGCAACAACAACAACAACACAACGACGACAAAAACAGAGGTTTGGCGAGGGGGAACAAGCAGAAGATGACGTGTCGAGGAACGGGCGCCCGGGCATGCATTTCCTCGCAGCCTTGGGACCGCGCTCGGCCCTCCGAACTTGATCTGCGCGCAGCTGCAAACTGACGAGCGCTATCCGCATGCGGCCTGGCGCGGCTGCAGGCTGCGTGCCGGCCACGCCCTCATTCGCTGGCGGCCTTGGCCTGCCTCAAGGATTCCGCTGCTGCCGTTTCTTCTCGTCACATCTACGCCCAAACCCCCAGGGCGCCGCATCTTTTGCACTTTCATTGTTCTCTTGATGCCGGCTCATGGGCTTCTCGCGCATGTCCCAGCCACCGCACATTCGGCGGGGCCCGCCTCTAGACGGCGCCGACGTGACAACACGCGCCACGAATCTGATCTCGCACCTACTGTAACCCCTCGCTCACTAATTCCATCTAGCGTTCACTCCTGTCCATGTCCTTGGTGGTGCACGGGCCTTGGGAGCTAAGCCGTTCCCGCTCGCGAGAGTTGGGGCCTTTCATTCTCAGGACATTCGCACGCTCGATTCTCCACTGCCATTCTGACTCCCATACCGCCTGACGCCGTCCCTGCCCTGCGGTCGCCATCGGGAGTGCTAACCTCACAGTCGCCTCGCCTGTCGACGTCGATGCTTTTGATTGCGCGCGCTGCTTCCTTTGTTACAGCAGGCCTCCGCCAACTCCTCCCTCCGAAGCCGCCTCGAGAGCCCTCCACCCTCGCCATCCTGCCTCACCGGCCGGCGCATTGCATGGAATCGAACACACACACTCTCAACACCATCTCTTCATGACAGGTCCTCCACTTGGCTCCCACAGTGACGTTTTCGAGCCCCCGTCGCCATCCTGCTCGGCATCCGCACACGCTGCTACCGGACACGCAGCCCTGTTTCCCCTTAGCCACGACCTCTCCTAGCTAGAGAAATCGTCACAACGTTCGGCTATCCGTTGACGGCGGTCACTTGATCTGTCTCGAGTCGCCGTCGGTAGTCCTGCTCTTCCTGGTTGCGCGTCGGGCGTCATGCGATCCCAACAACACAGAGCCTGAGCACCTACTACATGACACTACACACAACCGAGCCTCACTGCCAGATTATGACAGACGTCTCGTCAGTTCAGGCGTATGCTGATCATCAGTCGGCTCCTCTCGCCCTCTACCCTGGCCCACCACCACCACCCACCTTCGCGACCGCCTCGCCTCCACTAGAAGCCACCATTGAGGAGGAAGACTCATCCACGATAAAATGCATCTGTGGATACTCTGATGACGATGGCAACACGGTCTTGTGCGAGAAGTGCGTTACGTGGCAGCACATTGTGTGCTACTACGAGTCTGCCCAACACGTCCCCGATGTACACGAGTGCGCAGACTGTCTCCCGCGAGCCATCGACTCAAAAAGCGCCTCTGAGAAGCAACGCCTCCGAAGAGAAGTACACAGCATTGGCGAGCGCAAAGGCAGACCGAAAGCATCAACGAAGAATCCCAAGAAGCGAACCAAGGACACCCATGGCCCCCTACACCCCAATGGATGGCCAGTGCAAACCAACGGCGACCTACATTACACCCCTGACCGGAAGAGTGGTAGCCCGCGAGACCCGCCGCCGCCGAACAAGCGTCCAAAGACGAGCCATCGTCCTTCTGGATCCGTGGGTGTCGTTAGCCAAGCGCCAGCTCTCGTGCCAACATCACGGAAAAGAGCCGGCTCACTCATGCTCAACGGTCACAGTCCCATCAAGTCTCCAGCGAACCCAGAGGCTTCTTCCATCGAGGACTACTCATCCGAGTTCATGCATCTTTATCGACAACCCGAACCACCCTCAGCTGACTCCAACTCGTACACCCGTATCGATGTCGCAAACGACATTGCTATGTGGCTCCAAGACCCCGAAGCCCTTGCCGAAGCAAGCGGAGGCAAGAAACCACAAGACATCTTCTCCCGCATTGATATTACTATCCAGGAACTCGAAACGTCAACTGCGCCAGAGATCGTGAAACAGACAGATGTCGATTCGGGCATACTAGCGCACGGTCTGCATCCACAATGGCACTTCATTACTGCCGAGACCCCGGTACCTGACGGTGGTTACGTCGGAGAGCTCAAAGGTCTTATCGGACGAAAGGCAGACTACTACTCCGATGCCTCCAACAGATGGGACTTGCTGCGACACCCGGAACCTTTCGTTTTCTTTCCTCCCCATCTGCCAATATACATCGACACTCGTCGAGAAGGCAATATCTTCCGATATGCTCGAAGAAGCTGCAGCCCCAACATGTCCATGAAGATCCTGATCGACTCCAGCAACGACTACCATTTCTGCTTCTTAGCGACGCGCGAGATCAGTCCCGGCGAGGAACTCACGGTTGGTTGGGACATTGATTCAGAAGTACAAAAACAGCTTGCTAGAGTCGTTACCAACGGTGCCAAAGAAGGGTTTCGAAGAATACAGCCGTGGGTTTCTTGCGTCTTGGCTAACTTTGGGGGCTGCGCCTGCGACACGTCTAACGGCAACGAGTGTCTCCTAGAGCGCGCTCGTCGTAATACGATCACGGAGCCAGCTACCTTAAAGACCAAAGGCAAGAAGATCAAAAAGTCGCAGATATCTCCAATGAGTACAGGCCACGCAACCAACAGCCGTGCTGGAAGCGAAACAGTCAACCGAGATACCATTGACGAAGACCAAATGGACGCTCGCTCAACGTCTGGCTCACACAAGTCGAGCAGTCGCGACATCACACCGGCAACCCACTTCTCCTTAGAAGGCGATAAGCTTTCCGAGCGTGAAAAGAGGAAGATTCAGCATCAAGAACTCTTATTCCAGAAGCTTGATCATGATGAGCACAAGTGCAAGAGGAAGCGGACTAGTGCTGGATCGAACCTGAATACTCCGAGCATCTCTTCCTCGGTAAGACGCTTATCCTCCTGTTCGCTTTCTCCTGCTAATGCAGATACACAGAGACGACTCGGACACCCGGAACCCTCACCCTCGGCCCGCCATCGCGAACACAGTCATGGTGTAGCACGCAAAACATCGGGCAGCTCTACAAAGACAAACGGCCGTCCTGCACCCCGCCCAAAGCCTGTCTATGTCGATGCATCGACGCAGACAATTGAAGGCAATAATGCGCAGTCACAGGTCTGCATCAAGCCACGTCAAATGAAACCCCCGCTTTCGTTTAAACGTAAGCTTCTGCAGCAGGCACAAGAGGACAAGTTGCAGCGTGAGCGAATCCGGTTTACGTCGGTTAAGATGGAAGCCAAATCACCAGCTTTGAAGGATGTCTCGTTAAATAAGCCGTCACCACTGCCACCATCTCCACCGCTCGAGGAGCCCCCCGCGATGGATATATCTACAGAGCCTGCACCCGATACAAGACACAAAGAGCTTACACCTGCAAAGGAGTCCACACCGCAGCCTACAGTAGACGTAGAGATGACCGAATCTGAGGATGCAATCCCCAAATCCTGCGAACCGAAACAAGAAGAGCCAGCTGAGGCATCTGCACCAGAGTCTTCTAAGGAAGCTCCAAAGGAAGCTCTACAGCCATCAATACAACCCCCCGATCCCCCATGGTCAACGCCAGCTGAACCATCCCCTAAGTCTACTACTGGTCTAACACCAAAGCCTGCGGATCTTCACATTGAGATGCCTGCAAAGTCTGATTTGGTCAACACCAGCAACAACCGTGCTGTCACTCCTGGATCGACTTCGTCAGTTCTCAACGAGAGTGCAGTCGCGCAATCACCAGGCACTTCAATCATTGCATCGCCCTTCTCGCCTGCTGTCAACAACGCCGTCAAGCCTGCTCCGGCACGAAAGAAGCTTAGTCTAAGTGACTACACCAACCGCAACCGGAAAACTAAGCTGGCGCAAACACAGTCGACTGGTTCAAACGCTACGCCGCCGCTGGCCCATTCACAATCTACCAGCTCACCAACGTTATCGTCGGCTAGCCTGCCAAATACCAACTCACCACCACCCAAGGCCGTCGAAGCGATCCTTCCTCCAGTTGCAGAGGAGGCGAAGCCGTCTGAGGTATCTGTTGCGCCTACTTCTACTTCGACATGAGCGATACGATTCATGATAACCTGCTCCTAATCAGAATCAGTTCGCGGGCCGCAGGGCGATCCGTGGTTCTTCCTTTCTACCTTTTTGGAGTGTAACAACATGTAATGATTACAAGTCGAACGATCCTTTTGTTTTCCCATACTTTTTTTCTTTCTCTCTCTTTCCTTTTCTTCCTATCTTTTCTTACAACGACTTGAAGTGTTCGGTCGGGTTTACCATATATCGATTTGATGGGATTTTCAAAAAGCGGGATACTTCCAATGGGTTCTCTATTACACACAAGCTAGCTTACCTGTCTACGTACAGATGGAGCTGGTGTGGCGTTGGTTGGCTCTTGCGCTGAGCGTCCGAGGAACGAGAGAAGGATGAAAGTTGAGAAGACGGGCAGCCCTGTACTTCTCTACTGTGGGGGCTTGAGGATGAGTAGTGAAGCCACGTCCTCTATTGCTGAGCGTTTGTGTTCAGCCGTGATGCCATGACAACAAGAATTCGAATCAAACTCATACATTCAAGGTTTACTGTTTCTTCCAATGTGCATTAACATGTGTGTGTGTGTTTGTGTGTTGTATACTACGTTGTTTGATCAGGCAAGGTACTGAGGCATTCCCAAACGAAAATGGTGCTGCACAACAGATCAATGCTAATCTTTTCTACCATGTACACGTGTGTTGAACTACAATCCACCTTTACCAAACCCAGTTCACCGCCAAATGAAGGAATTTTTTTCTTCCAAAAATTTTTTTTTTTAAATTTTTAACTGAGGAAAGGACGAGGACAAATGCAAACAGCAAAGAAAGACGACAATCATCTACCCCCTGTAAATGACCCCTCCCCCACCCACAGTCTTCTCACCAACCTCCTCCCACCTGGCCTCTGTCATCCTCGCAGCAGGTGCACTCTCCCCCGTCACAGCCCTCCCATCTATTTCCATGGGTCCTATTCCCCTCCCGTTGATGTGTTTGGCATCTGGTCTGTACATGGTTTCAAAGTAACTTGGTATCGTTTCTTCTAGCTTGTTGGAAGAAGAAGAAGAAGAAGAAGAGCAAGGAGTAGTAGTAATAGTAGTATTAGCAGCAGCAGCAGCAGCAGCAGCAGCAGTAGCTGTAGCAAGAGCATGTGCTGGAGATGCTGTACGATGCGGGTGGGAAGTGGATGGAGATATTACGTCAGGGTTATTGGCGTTGGCGTTGGTATTGTTGCACGTGTGATTGTGGATGTGATTGTGGGTCGGAGCGGGGCTCGTGTGATTGTTTTGGAGAGTTTCTGTATGATCTCCTGTAGGTGAGAGTTCATAGGCTCCGCCTAGGGAGCATTGGGAGAGTGTCTGGTGGATGCTAGGTGGTGGCTGCCGTTGTATAGGGGGGATTTCGTGAGCGGGATGACCGACTGGACTGTTGATGTCGTGTTTGTATGCATTATTCTGCTGTTGTTGTTCTTGTTGCAATGGCGGCGGCGGCGGTGGTGGTGGCGGTGTTGGAGGATGAGGAGGAGGGGTCTGCGGATGGTAGTAAGATGGTGCTGGCGTACTATAACCCGGCGCATTATAGTTGTATTGTTGGCGAGCAGAATCAACAATAGGTGGTGATGACAAGGGCGTTTGCTGATATTGATGATAGATACCTCCTACTCCAATTTTCAACATCACTGGTGGACTTGTGTTCTTTGGGTCCCGGCGGCGTACTGTCTCTGAATTTCGACCTACTTCGTCTTCTAGGCTCTTTGTGCGGCCCCAAAAGAAGAAAAATAGGGCTGCGATGATGACGACAGAGGAGCCTGCGATAGCGATTCCCGCGATGACACCGGTTGAAAGACCTTTCTTATCGTTTTTGGTACTAGCACTGAGTCCGGGTGTTGCTGAGCTGGTGGGTATATCACTCGGCCGTGGACTTTCTGGTGGAAATGGGTCGCCAGGATTGAGCATGTAGTTGCTATCAAGCGCTTTTTGGTGTTGCCAATCGACGCTGGTCGTTATATTCGGATTGATGACCCCCACCATGCCGTACGTTATACAGGAACCTGGGGCCGAGCAGTAGAAAAAGATGGGATCGGTGTTTTCGATTTCGATGCTGTAGGTCGGTGGGGAGGCGAGGACAGAGTCGACGGGCTTGAAACCGCTGAAGAAACCAGTTTTGCCTTGCCCTGTCATTTCGTAAGGGATGCATGGGTAGCCATATTCCGCGCGCACCACGCTATGATTCAAAGGATAGAAGGCAAACTCTATGGTCTTTAAAACGTCAATTTAGGTTCGATCTGTTTATTGGGTTGCAGGTACGAAAAGACAGGAACAGGGGCCTTTTCAAGGTCACCCGCGGAAGTTTACTTACATCCCCGATATTTGCGTTCGTTGACTGGGGTCTGAACTTGTGATCTGCTAAGCCGACTGAAACAGTATGTGTCTGCACAGCTGCAGAGCTTGTCGAGCTTGACTCACTTCTAGAATTCGACGACGCGGTGGGGCTACGACTGCTAAGGTCGTAATTGTCCTGCGCAAGGCATACAGATGGTAGAAAAGCGAACAATAAGAAGAGAAAGACAGATACAGAAGCCCGGGAGGGTATCCGATGTGTTGCGGAAGCCATGTTGGAAGTATTGACTTTCGAGAAGATTGCAGTGATTCTTGGATATCGAGGCAAGGCAAAGAGAGCACCAAATGAAGCAACCATCTCGAAGCCCACTAAGAAAAGGGAACCAGAGCGGATGAAAACAATCAGACGCACAACATGTTAGCGTACTTTCGTGGTGGCGATGCAAACAAGGGCTCGGAAGCAAATCAAGCGACCAGAATTCTAAAAGGAATAGCACAAGATGAAACATATACCTGGTACTTATAGTCTTGCGTCTCTGCAGCAATGGCGCAGATGTTGAGTTTCTATTTGCTGAGTAGTAGTGTAGCGTCAGCCTCAGGGGCGATGCGACAAAGAGAACACGCTCTAGAAGGGTTCCATGACTTCATTTGGTCGCTGCAAGGGCGAAAAAGAGAACAACAAAGCCCGTCAGTCTTGTGCGGTCGCTAGCGGTGAATTTAGGAATGCGGCCGTCTTGCGCATGATGAAATAAGAATTAGGTTGCATGTAAGCGGAAAGAAAACCAATGATAGTCGTTTGCCCAAGTTGCCAATGTGTATTGGTTCACTGGGATCTCGGTTTGTATTTCCGCCGCTCGTGCGAATGCTTGGCATGATCATGAACAGGCGAACAGCGGCAAATAGTCGAAAGTATTGAGTTTTCTAGTTTTTAGTTTTCTTTGAAAAATGACTGCTACGCACAGCTGAATCGGAAGGAGAGAAGTGGTCCAACAAAGCGTACCATGTAGTGTTAGCATAGCCGCATCTGGCCTGGTATATTCCGCGCTATCGCCCACATAAAATCATAAGCTGCCCACAGCAACATCCGTCATCAAAGTCGTGTAGCATGAAAGCCTTGTTTGCGTTTCTCAGTCGATGAGAAGACGGCCCTCGTCAGTGCCGCTAGTGACACTGCGTCGCATTTTGATGTTCTTCGCGTTGGGTCTGCTAGATGCAGAAGTGCGGAGCTGGTCTCTCAGCGGAGGCCTGGATCGCCGAATCCAAACGGATCGTTGCTTGAAGAGCTGTTGGACCCTGAAACATAGCCTGACGGTGCTGCAGACAGTGGTTTGCCAAATCCGGGGTCCGGCAAAGGTTTCCAGACCGGGAAGCCTTCTGGTGGCTGACTCTCACCTTTTGCTTTACCACGAGCATAATCGACGAGGCTGCCGTTGATGCCCGTAAGTGCCCAAGCAAAGACGGCGACATCGCGAATACTCTGCATGAAGTTGTTCTGGAATTCCATAGACGGCCCTGCCTGCACCATGGCTGGGTGTCGGGCGCCGAGAGGGTATTGAGGCATTTGTTGGGGCGCAGGGTGGAACACGGGTTGTGTTGCCCATGGTGCGGCGTAAATACCATTGTATTGCTGTGCTGGCTGGGCAACAGGTATGGTGCCTGGTAACATTGGGCGGGCACGACGTAGACATACAACAAGTCCATCTGAAGTGCAGGATATGACAGCCTCGAGTTCGATGAGGTCGTCGCGGGCCTCGGAACGAGGCGAACCCCCAGACGATATCGATGAGCGGGGCGCAGATCCACCAAACATGGCTCGGTGAGGGTGGCTTGGGTTGTGGTCATGGCCAGAATTGGTGCGCGAGGCAGACCGCTCCTCACTGTTATCCGTGGCAAGGTTTGAGTCTGAGAGATGTCTGGCCGTGCCGTTGGACGGAGAATGGGCGCCAAGACCTACTCCACCCTCGGACTCATCATCATCGGACGTGACATCTGTCATGACGTCATCTTCACTCTCAGATGAGGATGCGTCAGGTGCATCGTCCTGCCGAGGATCGCGAAAGAAGAAGCGCATGTAGGCGATGGAATCATTGCCTTTGGCCGACTCGAGACAGCGAACAGCATCTTCAAGACAATTGGGAGCAATACAGTAATAGAAGCTACGTCCCTTCATAGCCTCTCCGGAGATGCCTATGATGTGCTCAATGCCACTGGTTGCATACATGACAGTCAAGGTTCGCGTGAACCTATTGAGGAACAAGGCAGCTCGGGGCTCATGAGTCTGGTCATCGTGACCGAGGTCAAATTTGCTAGACAGGTGAGATAGCATGTGGTAGCGCGGGTCTTTGGGGGACGAGGCGAAGGAGGGGGGGGGGGGGGGTAGAAGACTTACTCTGGCTCTGCATACCATGTCTATAGATGCTGGTGCAGCAGACGAGGACATCGTAGACGACGGAGAAGCAGCATTCACAACCGACCCATTCTCCCTGGCGGTTCTTCAGGCGGCAGTAGGACAAGACAGCAGCCTTGTCCAGTCTCACGCCCCGGCCATGATGGGCTCTGGCCAGGGGGAGTTCGTCTGGATGAAAAAATTGCCACACAGAGCGATTGACTACTTCGTCAGGCGTATGGCCGAGGATGTCGACAATTGAGTCGGAAGAGTATAAGATGTGGGCGTCATCAGAGAGGTCTGTCAGGAGTGAGAAAGCGTCGGCTAGGAGGAGGAAAAGGAGGTGGAGCTGGCTGACATACCGTGGATGGTGATGAATGTGGTATCCATTGTGGCAGGAACGAGGGAGCAATGTGATGTGCTGTGTCAGGGTCGTTCCTGCTCTACCGCACTCGTCCTGATATGTCGAATCTAATAATTCGCTCTGGGACGGGCGGTTGAGATTAAGAGGATGGCGGCGGGTCAGGCGAGGAAGCGTTGGGCGGTCAGAAAGGCAGAAAGACGGAGAGGCAGAAAGGCAGGGTGCAAGTGGCACAGAGGCGCACAAGTCCGGTTAGAGGTGAGAGAGAGGGCAGTGAAGGTGGTGCAAGGTCGAAAAGTGTACGAGTCAGTCTGGATGACGTAATGCACAATCACGAAGCGACGGCCGCAGTCGCCCCTCACTGCTCACTGGAAAGCAGCTAGCGGGGGGGATGGCAGCAGAGGGTGCAGTTTGGGTCGTGTGCATAAAGCAGCCGAGTGAGGGAGGGAGTGAGTGAGTGAGTGAGTGAGTGAGTAAGGGAGTGAGTGAGAGGCGTCGCGGAGCGCGGGACGGCGGGAGTCGAGACTCGTGGTCGGCGGCGGGGAAAAGACTCAGCCAGGGCCAGGCGAGAGGATTGCTGCGTTCGTGTAGAGGATGCGAGCGGTCGCGGCGGGATACGTGTGTAGGGTTGGGGTGTGGCAGGAGAGGTGCAGAAAACGAGCTGACGAGCGGCGAACCCTGGTTGCGCCGCCCACGGATCGACGCGAGAGAGGCAGAAACGGCGGTTAGCAGCTTGTCGGCAGCGGCGCGGGGCACCGGCAGTCGCCCTGGTGGTACCGGTACCAGGGACTCAAGGGCGATGGGACCGTCAGCATTCAACAGTCGTCAGGCGTCGTGCCCGTTGACGCCTTGTTGCACACGCGACGGGTGCAAAGGCTGGATCCCGCCTCTGCTGGCGCACGAGCAACACCACAAACCGCGCCCTCACCAGCTTGCCAAATTCTTCCCCAGCGACATTGCCGCTTCACACAGCATCGAGCGGCACTGCGGCGCGTCTTTTTGGGCTTGATCGCTGGGGTGCGGACCCGTTTGCCTGGGTGCTTGTCATCCCGAGCCCTCAACCGAGCAACCATCCTTCCCAGACTACGCCACAAGCCACATGCAACGACCCATCCTCCCTCTGTCCACTTTCTTCCCTTTCTCCACCCCGGAGGCCGCACCCCATTGGACCCAGCGCCTGTAGGCGCACAAACACGCCTCTCCGTTCACGCCTCGTCCACCTGTTTGCTGCAAGAGATAGCTTCTAGGACACTAAAGGCCCTGTCCCTCGCACTCGCCTCTTCCTAATATCCGATTGGATTGGGCATGCACAACTTTGCACCCAGCCTACCTGCCACGAGACCCGCGCCCTGCATATCAGCTGTTGCAGCTGGGGATTCTGAGCATTCCTATCCCATCCCGTCCTATGCACGCCAAGATGGACTGCCACTGGGAACTGCCTACGCTGAGGGGCACAGTGAGACTAGGCGTAACCCATGCCTTCCGCCCATCTCTTAGCCACCACTGACACCTCCCTCCAGGCCCAAACCAAGTCTAGGCTCAGCTCTAGTGAGTCGGGATGCGCATCCCCTTCATCGCTTCATGCAATACTCATCACGTCCCAGCCCAGCTCTACGATGTAAACTTCTATCCCTACACCGCCCCCGGTCTCGATCCTATTTTCGCCGTGTGCGGAGGTCCGTTTGTATGTATTACACTGTGCCCTATCAACCATGTGCTGATTGGCCAAAGACCATCATATGTCGGTGCATACTGGACAAGAACAGCACCATTGAGATCCTGCGATGGTTTGAAGACGAAGAGAGCACCACAGAACACCGTCTACCCGACGACAAAGTAGGCATATATGCTCGCTTGCTCGATCTGGCTAACCACTTGCCTTCTTTGCAATCAGCAGCTCAACTACAACAGCGTTGTGTGGTCTCAGGCTGAGAATGGCGACCCGCTCGTGTGTGTCACCGGCGACTCCCGCATCAAGGTCTTGAACGTTCAAACGGGGAAGCTCACAGCCGTATGCTCTACACCACTGCTCATACTGTTTCTACTAACTATGCACACAGACGCTGATAGGTCATGGCGATGTATTTATATCTATTGCCGATTGCGAGCTGGCGTCTCTAACACACCCAACAGTCAGTCAACGACCTTGCCATATCCCCAGTCGACCCCACTATTCTCGCATCCGTGAGCATTGACCATAGCCTCCGGATATGGAGCCTGCATCCGTCGCACGAGAAGCAACCGCTTGGAGCCATCTGCTATGGCCAAGGCCACAAGGACCAGGTGCTAACGCTTGTGTGTGGCTTGCCGACTTGGCCAATGAAATATGCTGACGTTTGCAGGCATACCATCCGAAAGGACGGTACATCCTAACGGCAGGTATGGATACTAGGATCAATCTTGTAGGTCGCATCACACCCCCCCCCCTGGCCTACTGACGGTTTAGAGACGAGATTCTGACGAGTGAAGTGGACTGTACCCGATGACCTCAAGAAACATGCTGGAACCGATAAACCGGCCATAGTGCACTATCCGCATTTCTCCACCACTGAAATTCATACCGACTTTATCGACTGGTAATTTCATCCTTTCGAATCCTGCTTACAGTCACTTACTTTGTATAGTGTCCAGTGGTATGACGATCTGATTCTAAGCCATGCATGTCGCGAGAACAAGATCATTCTTTGGAGCATCGATAAGTTCAGTTCCGATCGTTCGACAACGCCTCCTGCGCCCATCCCCACCTCGAGCGCCGTCCGCAGTAGGACCCCCGTCACAATTCCAGCAGACTCCACTTCAAGCACTCGATCAGCATGGGGCGGACGCTTCCAACGGCTTCTGCAATTTGAACTGCCGCACACGAACCAATTCTACATCCGGTTTTCCATCTTTCACGAGCTTGGCCGTCATCCGATCTTGGTCGCGGGCAACGAGAAAAGCAAGACCTTCTTTTGGGACCTACAACGCCTGGAGAAATCTGGAACCGGAGAAGATGACCCTGTGAACACAAAAGGTTTACCCTTGGGTATACCTAGGCACGTGCGCGAAGGAAGCTCAGCATCCACTACATCATCTGCCATCAGTGTTGGCTCAGCCAGCACTAAAGCCAAACAGCAGAGGCTAAAAGAACAACCTCGCGATCAAGGCATCTCCGATCCCTTTCGCTCTATCAAAGCGCACAAAATCGTGGAGACTCCAAAGTACAAAGCTTTCGCATTCCGCCATTTCGCCTGGAGTCGTGATGGTCAGTGGTGTGTCGGCGTCGGCGACTGTGGTACCATCAATGTCTTCAACCGTTGGGGAGAAAAGGGTTTTCCTCCAATCGACCCAGATCAGCAGGTACCCATGCAAAAGATCAGTTAGTCTAACCGCACGCCAACACCCCAAGTCGGTAAATTTCAGATCCAGGGCAAGCGTTAACTGACATGGTATGAGCAGACAAGGAGAAGATCATCGACTCGCTAGAAGGTCTCTGTGAGGCACATGCGCTGCGACAGCAGATCGCAGCAGATCAGGGTGAATCGTTTAAAGAAGACCTGCAGCCTCTTCTTGACGAGTATGTATCCAGCCTTCCAATTCATGAAAGGGAATTTGCACAGTCACATCGGGAGCGGTAGATTCGCGTTACACTCAAACACTACGGCGCAACGACCTCACCAGCATCGTCCTGGTCACTGTGACTGTTTTGCATTCGTTGCAGACGTTGACTGTTGGTCCACTATTAGCAAGAAAAAAGTTGGTTTACAACATAGATATCAAAATATAGTTTTTAGCGGCCACACTTGGAAAGATATGGGGTTGAATTAGTTGGTGAGAGCAAGATTACAATCGGATCTCTAGGCAGCCAACCACGTGCTGAGAGTTTATCACATCAACCGTACCAAAGAAAAATGCACGTCTTCAAATACTGTTCCTTGTTTCAAACGTATTCTTCTCTCCGACCAAAACTCTAAAGCCTTGCGTCGTTCATCATTTTCATCGGTATCCGTTCTTACTTTTATTCACAAACCAATCATTACCGTCATCCACTACATGTTCAATACCTATCATGGCCGCCCAGGCCCTGGAAGCAGAGACCATGAAGCTCTACACGGACTCCCTACCTCAATCCCTACCTCCATGCCCTCCCAAACAACTGAAGTCAGTAACTTTCAAGGGAGAGGGTGTAAGCCGGTTCTTTGAACTAGGTGGTTGGAATACTGAGCGGCCGCAGTTTCTGAATTCTATGTTTCTGCTCCGCCAACGCACCGACTTAGAGTAGCTTAGGTTTGGGCATTCTTAGCACCTAGATCGCATAGCTGTTGTCGGCCCGAAGGCAAACCAGACCGGGTAGCCGAAGAGGAAGAATACCATCGGTGCGGAAATCAGCATCTGTCACGGAGAGTTTGCGGGAATGAATGAATCCCTACCTCACAAACTTGCTCACGACCGCTGTAATGATTGACAACATCGAAGTTGCCACACATGATAACATGCTCGCCGGTCGCCAACTCGAGACTAACGCGCCAGCACTAGAACTAGCAGTCGCCCAGGCTGCACGACTCCTACGAGCTCGTGCGACGATGTCTAGAGCCGAGCCGAGCCTGGCGGAGCTCGCTGTAGAACAGAACGAGTGAACAAAGCGCAGAGTGTTCCAAACACGTAGAGTATAGCGCCTTCGTCTTCTCGCTCATTATTCTCTACTGGGGCTTTGTCTGGGTCTGGATTACAAACTTGTTGTTTCCTTGCGGCAGACAAAGAAGTCGACAGTTTGTGTGTGAGAGAGGGAGAGAGGGCGAGTATATATGTTTGTGTGTTGAAACATGTGCATCTTTTACAGAATATTACGATAAAGATGAGAGGATGATGGCGGAATGAAAAGACTACGTTGCGATATTCACCAATAAGAACGGGATATTGTGTTGGGCTCGAAAATCTGAGCAGCACAGAGTAACCGACATGGCTTCGATATCGTCATCATCATCATCAGTTTCAGCAGCAGCATTGAATATATCATGTACATGCACAGAATGCACAACATTCCTCCGTCCAATCATCCCCTCGACATCCCATCACCCACGAAACTCCTTAGAGTGTGTCTTTCCGATCGCTCTTATCTCAACCCACGCTTCAACGCCAGTATGGGTTGACAAGCTATCGTTGGCAGCATACGATGTGCAGATCGGTATACCAGCACCAGCACCAGAACCGCAAGTTCACCATAGCACCCATGGCCAGCAGCAACTCAGTGTCATCACTTCCGCAACAAGTACCACGGCCAGCACATACAGTGCGTTTCCTAAAACACCAGGCACGTTACGATGCGCAAATACGCACTGCAGAACTCGCATACCGGTTGCTTCGGCTTGGGCTACCGCAGCCGGGTTGCGTGATTGGCTGCTGTGCGAGGAACATGGTGAGCAGTTCTTTGATGTGGAGGAACATCTTGTGCAAACAGAGAGAGATATCACTTCTCCGGATGGCGCTATCGTATCGGACATCATCGATTCTTACCAGCGCTCCAGTGTGGAGAGCTGCTGGGGAAGTATCGACATGAGTGGGGAAAGAAGGCCGGGCTTGATTAGTAGAACTAGTAGTTTGGTTTCTTGGAGGAG
Organism: Alternaria gansuensis; assembly: GCA_009289805.1. Lineage (NCBI taxonomy): Eukaryota > Fungi > Ascomycota > Dothideomycetes > Pleosporales > Pleosporaceae > Alternaria > Alternaria gansuensis. The sequence continues at coordinate 34,033 of WBOK01000185.1, read as the reverse complement.
CTTGGCGTCGTCTTGGGAGGGTGACGATGCGGAGTTGGAATGGGATGGTAGGACGTTTGATTCGAAACTCTGCTGGTGAGGATTGTTTGAGCTATCATTGTAGTTTTCTAGGAATTTCAATGCCTGAAATAAGCAGGCTAGTACGAAAGCCAAAGAAGATATGTAATGGTGCGTGAGTGATAAGTGCGAAAAGGAAAACTTTGAAATTGCTGAATGACCTCATGCTTTGCGAGCGGACTCTGGCAAGTAACAGGTGCCGAACTCTCGTATACAGAAATCGTTGGTCGACAAGACAAGATTGAAAGAAGCAAGCTATTCTCAGGCGTGTTTATAGTACCTCAATGTTGCATTTGGATATCAAATAAGAAATTCGAACAAGTCGTATGCATCGTATCGTGCCTCGCTTAGCTCAGCCATCCACTGCACATGTTCAGCGAGCAAGTCGTCGAACAGGGAATCTGGAAGACTTAGCATGGATGCCTCGCAAAGGTATAGCTGTCGATGTAGCTCCAGATCATCGGCCTCGTCCCCATTCTCGTCAAGCGCTGTGATCCAGCCGTCGTCCACACCTGCTACAACCACCTCATTTCCTTCGTAAACTAGCGCCGTGATCCAGATATCTTCGCTTTCGAAATGGGATGCCGATGTTTTGCCTTGGCTATAGCGCTGACCCATCTGGGCATGCGGACGGTAAGGCTGCCTGGCGTTTTGTGGGGGAGCTGAGAGAGAGTCACTCAAGCGGTGTGCGGCTGTGCTGTTGCGAGCCGCAGAAAATCTTAGCTCACTAACTGTGATCCGTTCCTCTGGAAATTCGGAAACCAACGCATATATGGAAGTGTAACCCGAAGAGGCTCCGGAAGGCTGTATAGCTGAGTCATGCTCGCCTATCCATAAGTCGTGTTCATCGTTGTCGTCAAATTCAACGTCAAACAACTCAAACCTACAAAGCGGGCATGTTGGTTTGGATTGCGTCCACCTCGTAATGCAAGTGACACCAAAGACGTGTCCACATGGCAGCTGAACCGGGACTTCCGTATCTTCGTCTCTGGTAGACTTGCTGTAGGTGTCAAAACATATGCAACACCACTGTGGCTTTTCTGGGTCCACGCTCACCGGGGCCGACGCTTGAAGTCCTTCTCTGGATAATTTGTGGCTGGCCATGACTGAGTAGGAAGCTGAGTCTTATTAGGGCTCCGTGATTCGTGGAGGTCCACTTGGCGTGAACGCGATCGTCTGGTACCAACCTCGTGGTACTAAAGCAGCAATGTTGGGGAAGAAGTAGAACTCTGACACCCGAGCATTGTGCGTAAGGCTTCGCATTCAATACCAAAATTGCTCTATACAATGAGTACCGTGGTACATTGTATTGAGTCAAGGTACAACGAGCCGTACCTTCCGGTTGAACGTTCTCTAGGCAATATGGACAGTGCTCTTTATTCGCTGTCATGTGTCACTGTGAATCCATTGTTTGATACCAGACTCGCAGCCGTGGTACAATCCAGAAGTCAGTAGTCAGATGTGGATATTTGCTCGCCTCTGAACCTTTGCGAGAGACTAGCATTATGCAAGTGTTGTTTAGTCACGCATGCATGACAGCCAGAATCGGCTGCGCCGTGCACTTTATCCTCGTTGTCGCACTGTTGTGGATAGCCTCGCATCTCAGCTCGCATCTAGAGTCAGCCGTCGTGGAAGACTCCAAGTCTGGTCGGTAATTTTTCGTTGTGGACGCAACGTCTAGATCTGCGGAGTGAAGTGTGCCAAGCTGTTTAACTAATCGCTGAGCGAGGGCCTTGTTGGACAGATTCAAAGATACCGAGCAGAATTCTTTAGGCTGATGGCATTTTTCGGAATGCTATGGGATGGTTAATATTTCCGGTTGCAAGTTTGACGGCTAAGCTCGATGTTTCCATGGTTCCTAGGAATCGCGAGCCATTTGGTATGAGCGGAACCGGTAGCCATGTGAGAACGCGGTACCATTAATGGATCCTGTCCACGATTACAAACTGGTAGGTCGGATGACGAGGAAGATAGCGTTGAGTCTTGCAAAAGGTTGTTGTTTCTGTGCGCTAACTGGGGTGAGCACCATAGACCAATATTGAATCCTCCACGCCAGCCTCGTGACTTGGGGTTCCCGGCCACTTTTGGGTTCGACGCTTTACCAGAAAGGCTGTTGATGTCGACCACCGACTGGGGCGATGTCAATTTGCTGAATCTAGCTACATCCTAGCGTGGTTACAAAAAGGCTGACAGATAGTATACTCCACCCAACATCACCAGTGTTCAACCTCCAAAAACAAGCCGACAACATGATGGCGCTGAACGATTCATTGAAAAGATGAGCTGTCGTCATGTAAGGTTGTTGTTCAGGTTTCTCGAAACTGCAGAAGCCAGCATGCTAGCGCCATCGGTGGTGGGGGGGCGCTTGACCGCTCTGGTCGAACAAGACGTTCGTGCGTTAAGTTTTAGCCTCAGTCGCTCTCCCGTTACTATATCGGGTTGTTAATTTCCCCGGCACTCTTCTTGAACCTTTCGGTGGACGCGATCTATGCGGCGCTTCACCACACTTGTGGCTTGCGGTTGTATCATTCCTTTATGCCATCCCTTGCTCTACCCGATGCCCACTGCGATACGGTACCTTTCGGCACAACGAATCTGCAAGCCACAAGCCAACGGCTTACGGCTGGAACTTACATCGTTGTGCCAAAGCTCCATTCTGTTCCATCAAGGTCGACACGCTCGCGATTTTGGGCCCGATTGTCAGACTTCACGACCAACATGCCCAGCTGGATACGTGCCGCCACGCACTATCGAGCGGCTTTAGCAACAACTGCGGCTTGCAGCTAACAAAACAGGCCTCGGCTAAATCATGCCCCGTGTATTCGATGATATCGTGACGATGTATAAGTAAGACGTCTCTTCTCGTCAGTTGATGATTATCCACAGCAGCACTCAGCAAGCTTCACTGGCATCTCATCAACACTCCTCTTCTCAATCACCATCTACACCAAGCAAACTTCAATATGCGTAACTTCCTTCTCGCTGCTTCTACTCTTAGTGGTTTGGCTGCTGCCTTGCCCCAGATGATCAAGATCGAGGCTGCTTTGGCCGTTCCCACTCCCACCGTTCTTGGACCCAAGGCCAAGGAGACTGCTGAGCTCCTAGTGAATAACGACCAAGTTGCTGCCGCCAATTCCGCTGCTGTGGCAGTTGCTGCCGGTGGTGTCCAGCTCAAGAAGCGCGATGCCTGCCAGGACCAGCCTAAGGGGTAAGTTGTATAGGAAGCGTCTGTGCTTGAACACACTGCTAATACACGCCCATAGTAATGGTCCCATTCCCGGTGTTAAGGGCTCCGTTGATGAATACCTCAATGAGAACAGCGAGCTCAGGTTGATTGCCCAAGCCGCAAGCACTCCCCAGGGGTACACCAACGAATTCACTGATCTTACTGGCTCTACTGAGCAGATTGGTTACCTGACCTACAAGACTCTGGACTCATACAGTCCTAAAGCATGTGCCGACTTCTGTGACAGCGAGAAATACTGCCTTGGTTTCAACATCTACTTCGAGCGTGACCCCAGTGTCGAACCCGGCCAAAACTGCGCAGACCCTATTCCCACCACCAACATCAAGTGCTCCATCTACGGATACCCCGTTACTAAGGCGTCGGCTACCAATAAGGGCCAGTACCGCCAGGACTTCCACGTTGTTATCACTGGTAGCAATGGTAAGCTTTCTTCTTACTGTCCACTTGCTCTTTACTAACACGAGGCTAGGATACTCCAAGGCCAAGAAGGACAGCTGCAAAGCCGCCCCATCTGTCGATGGCTTCAACGCTCCCACCAACCTCCCCGCTGCCATCAATGCTCCCTACATCAAGAAGGAGAATGGCCAGGACTACGACACCTACAACGGCATGCGTCTCTTCAACACCAACCCCTACGACCCTAGCCTCTGCGCTGCTGCTTGCGAGTCGCAGACCCAGTTCGACAAGGAGCACCTTGTTGACGCCAACGGCGAGTATAGGCCCTGTAATTTCTTCACCTCCTACATCTTGACCAAGAATGGCGTTCCTCTTGGTACCTACTGCGCTCTCTACACCCAGTCCTGGGATTCGAGCTACGCTGTCAACACTGGCTACTACGACGGTGGGGATGAATACTCGGTTATCTGCGTTGCTTCTTACAGCGATTCCACACCTGATTCTGGAAAAACCACCCCTTAGACTGTTGTGGTTTGGCTTGATTGACCCGAGTGTGTCTTGCGGTTTGAAGGAGGAGAAAGTGTAGATATTGGTTTTAGCAACATCTATATCCTTAGCTCATTTCATGTTAGCTTAATTTTTTCATCTAACTGTTATTGCCAACAAACTGACTTCCATGCTTACTGTAGAACAAACTACAGTGAAATAGATTAGATTTCTCTTCGCCGTCCTCTTCATGATTATCGGCTTTATTTTTGTCTTATTATACTGCTCAACAAATCATGTTCTTATCATCTAGGTCTTCCGAGAGCACTTTACCTCGGCTGCTGCACTTACTAACAAGCGCGCCTGATGTTCATGAACTATGCAATTCTGAGCGTTGCTGTGGAGAATAGCTAGCGTCGGTTGCACAGGCCTTTCCAACCCTGGACTAGTTTCTGACAACCGACATATCAGAACATCAGAATGCACGGCCAACTCGTCTCGCCATTCTGTTCCTGCGAGGCTTTGATCCACAATATTCCCCATAAGTACGAAGATGTCATCTCATGATGTTTAGAGAGCGGTCGTAAAGGATGGAGCTTGAGGTGACGCACAACTTCTGGTATCCGTTTTTATCCAGCGGTTGTTGCATCGTCGGTTGAGCGATGATAGATAGCACACACAGTAAAAAGGGTTTATATGAGGGATCCATCATTAATTTCGAAATGTGTTCACCAACACTCGACTAACTTCAACTCTCGGCAACAACACGCAACATTGTACCTACCATTTCACCAATCCCTAAACCTCGCATCATTTCTCCAGTCAAAGCCTCCTACCCTTACAGCTTGAAACCATGTATTCCCAAACCAGCGTGGCTACAAAGATGTCCCGGTGTCTTGGCTCTTCGCTGCCCGGGATCTTATTATTCCGCTAGAGGTGCAGCAGACTGCCATCAACGTTATCGAGGGAAGTTGGGTTGGTACAGAGAGGGAGGGGAAGAAGGTGGATGTTACCAAGGTTGCTTGCGACAACTTTCCACTCGCTCTCGAGGAGAAGGGAGAGCAGGTGAGTTTGTGGCTTGGAGGTGTTGTTGCGAAAGGTGGCCGCTGAGAGAGGTGGTGAGCCTTTATTGGAGAGTAGGGTGATTGGATATAATCATCACTGAAGACGGGCTTTTGTACATAATTCCCTCAGTGGCTTGTATTGAATTCCACAAATCGGCTTGAGGGTATGCTTAGGCGGTGCATCAAACGTCCTTTCGTTGTCTTGTCGGATCTTGAGCTGTGAGTGTACTCAACGTGCCGTAAATTATGTATGAGAGTTGTTCAGCTCTTCCGCCGGCAATGTGTGCACAGGTACTCCAATAGACAATGCAGTTAGACTCAATGGCTATGCGACGGAATTTATGGAAAGCTGAAACCGACCCACGGAACTGCGCCTTGATACGGTATGGGACCGAGATAGCATGAGTTTGGTGTTGCATACACCTAGCACGCGGACTATCTTGTGGCATCCATAGTGGTCAAACCGGGACTTGGAAGCTGGGAACGATGTTGAAATTTGGAACACTGCATATATAGTTCTTGGGTAGGGTTCATATCGAAAAACCATTGGGACAAATCAGTATACACAAGCTTCGTAGGCGTATATCCTCTGGTCGGCAGTCATAAAGTTCCAGCTCTTCTTATCAGAACACAGTGGTGCAGACCTATATGCACGCAGAGTTGATACAGCTACCGGTTAGACGGATATCTGTTCGAAGAGTGCATTGTTCTGAGGCATTAAGGCGGAGCCTGATGCTTGGACCAACAACCAACAAGGCATGAACACATCTAACTGAAACAGAGACTCTGTGCCTTGTGGTAGATAGGCAGCAAGACTAGGCGTGTGGCTGAGCGGACTGATGATGGAGAAACAAGATCTGGAACTTCGCGACGTATTCTGGAAGACGCTTAGACTGAAATTATGCGTTTCCTTTGTTGTGCGTATGGTTAGACTCGCCCTGCCAATTTCAGCACGTGTCGAGCATGGTTTTGCAACATAACGACCATTTGCGCGACGATGCGGGTCGCCGTTCCCAAGTCCAACGTATAGCTATCGCAACATACCTGGATACTCGTTCGAGACGAACGAGTAGACCGCGCCACATCGAACAAACAATTACGAGTTCCGCATCGTCCCAATCATCGTCAACTCGCAGCAACCAAGAGCCCAGTACGTGGGTGCCGTTTCAACACCATCTTGTAACAGATGGTGCGGCAGAAATGCGAAACAAGCCGGCATTGACAACACCACCTTGGACCACCCACCTAATTTATACACGGTCTACGCTGTTGATTCCATATAAGGAATGCGTGTAGTTGGATGGCGTGAAGTTGGATGGCGTGAAGTTGCATCGCTGTTCAATCAATTTGAATCAAACCGTAGAAGAAAAGATAAACCATTCATACCCTTCTTCGCTTGTTAAGGGCCCCACGATCCTTACTGCCGAGTCCCTGTTCGTAAGGATGCGCTTCACGATTGCTGTTGTGGGTGCTATTATAACGACTGTTGCTGTTGCCTCACCCATCACGTCGCCGTCTTCGCCTTTGTCGCGAAGACAGGACCCTCCGGTAGTAAGGGCTGGTATCGCCAAAGCTGGAGCCTGCCCAGTAAGCCGCCTACTCAATCTTGGTTAGCACACAAAGGGTATGCGCTGATGATACTATCACAGATGAACTGCTGGAACGAAGCCGCGGTGATGGCAGGCTGTGACCCTAACACGGACGACAACTGTCTATGCGGACCCTTCTTCGATGCTGTCACTTCATGTTCCGCAGCGACGTGTAGTATAGGAGAGAACCTTGGTATGTCATGTTGAGTCTCGCGCGCACCTTAAGAGTAAAGTGCTAACATAAGCAACAGCTGCGTTGGATTTATTGAACCCTGCGTGCGAGTAATTAGGAAGAAGAGCGCCGCTGCAAACAATATGTATGATTACGAGCGTAATACGGACATCGAGTAGGGAGAAGTAGAATATCGATCATGTACCACAGGAAGGCTAGATGCCCTCCGTACACGAGAGTACCGGCAATCAATCGCTGTCTCTCCTATGGTTCTCGAGTGTGCGAGTTGATGGATTGACAGGACAGAGTAGGTCTGATGACTACCGAAAGGACCCTGTCTGATGAGGCGATAATACGTTAAAGGTGCTACGGTGTCCTCTCGAAGCGTGTGCCTTGCTACTGTAATCCTCTCACCTGCTTTTTTGAATGATGCGGCCGAGTCGTGGCTTACAGCACGTTCTAGACCACATTACCCTGAAATTGCTACTCTTTCTATCCTGTGGGAATTAATGATGACCTAGTATCCGTCTAAGCGCCGGCATCAAGCGATACCTACATGAAGAGTTGAGCAACTTTCCAAAAGCACGACGCTGTGCGTCGTCGCGTTGCATCGTGAAGTTTCGGAAGAACTTCACACTTCTCCCTCAAACCTCCAAAAAGGGAAGGCCTTCCTCCTGTCTTTTCCTAATTAGACCTTTGGCCAGTACCGCAATCTTCGATCCCACAGTTCCTCCATCAGCTCTATCAACCTCAATTTCAGCCACCGGAACTTCATTTTCGCGCAACACACATTGCACTGCTGCGGCTCGAACAACTCTAGAGACGAGAGATCCCGGGGCCAGATGCAACGCCGTTTTTTTTGACCCCACAGCCCCCTGGGGCACTGTCCGTGAGTACACATGGGCCGCAAATCAATAAGGGATCCAGGTGCCGGCTTCTCCGCACTGCCACTCTGGGGTAAGTGTGTGCCCAAAGGGATGATGAATCCAACTCGGTACCATCGCGGTAGTACCGACCCACACAATCGTTGGTGGCCCGGTACTTCACCCGAGGTACCAGTCATGTCCCTAATTTTTCCGGACCCTCTCAACAACAAAGAAAAGGGGACCAGAATTCTTCCGCGTTTGTGCCGGCGAAATCTCGGGCCGGCATAATTACGCGTCCTGACTTGTCTGGGGAAGGCACCTGCTTGCATAGCTGGAAAGCTGGAGAAGTTCGAGACCTTGACATGTGCGGCGTGGGGGTCAATATCACATGTCGGAGAGGACTGTGATGTACTGGGGATCGTGACGAGCTCCGAGGTGGCAAGAGTGGTGCGGACGATGAGGATCTGACGACATGCACGTTCCTCAACAATATGCAGCGACTTGACCTCTACACCAAACAGTGGCCTAGCAGTAAATTGCTTGGGTAGCGACAGACGCCGTTATCATGTCACCGTCTGACCATCTCGGACCACCAACATGTCGTCCAGAAAGTACTTTCGTACATTGCCCCACCTCAATCAAAGTCGATGTAGTAATTACCTGCACGTTGGATTCGTACAGTGCACGCATGTATGTAAGCAACACATGCAATCTACCCTACTTGCTGCCGTTCTCTCGGATACCTGCGATATTGGTCGGGTAAACACAAATCTAGATTAAACCCGTATATGCAGCGTTGCGCGTTGATATGTCGAAGAAACCCGCTGTCGAGATAAGGAAAAACATAGTGATGAAAGCTAATCGAGTGTATGGTGTGGGGATGCACATATGCGATGCGCGGTCGCTTAGAGGAGTGATGCGCTGCAGTGACGTGCATGAGATCGACGCACAAAACTCCGGAGATGGCTTTCAAGTTGTTGCCTTGATTATTGTCTACTACATGTGAAAGATGTGCTGCGTCATCACAAAGTCAAACTAAGACTCGCGATCGTGACATCCAGCGCTAGCTGGGGCTGTGATAGATGCGTATTGTCCTTGTGTACGGTTTGGTTTTGGTAGACAGGGCTGTTACGGGCCTACGGATCCGCGTTTTTGCAAGATAATGATATCCCGATATCAATGGCGCTCCACAATGATGTGCCATGCAAGAGCCGTCCTTGGTCGTATTGGAAACATATCCTCAACTCACAGGTGAGACTGTTGAATGGTTCACGAACCAGCGGTCAAAGCTGCGAGGCATCTGTGCATTGCCCTTGCGCAGGGCCTCGGGAGCAATTTATATTGCCGTCTAGACAGAGCTGATCTGCGAAATAAAGTGCTTGCGCGGACCCGGTTGCGGTCGCTTAGGCACACTACCAGCAGCCCGGAATTTCACAGTATTGGATTTAAATGAGAGAACTTTGTGCTACATTCTGCATCCCGTATGCTGTGCAAGTGCGGCGGACCTCAACGGGTACTTTGGAAACCATAATTTAGACATTCGACAGTTATCCTGCCCCTGTATGAGCGGAGGTGGAGTCAGAAGAGGAAATGTATTGCAGCGAACGTGCGACGAACATTCGATGCCGGCGGCTAGCACGGTGCCAGGACGGATAGAGAGACATCAACACGTACGACCGACAATGAAACTTCTGCTGCACGGGTGCGATGACAAGAGCATTTTGGAAGAATAGTTCATCAAGTTCAGTCCTTCCTTTGAGCCGCATCGGATCGGAGAGAATGCCGAACGCAACGGTGCTAGATGTGGTAAGCCTCCGACAACATGAGACGGTGCTCTCACGACAGGCGGAAACTTAGCTACTCCGGGAAGCTTACGCACAGATCGAGATGTGGAGAAGGGGCTCCCCCAGCAGTTCACGACGCTATTATCCATCCTTCTGACTGGTGCAATTTCTACCGGCAAAACTTGGTTCCTCGATGCGAGTACGTTTTCAGTGATCCACCTCCAATATAGACCATGTGCGTGACTCACATGCCGCCAGCCTTATCTGCCTCGATTTCCTGCTCAGAAAGGTCCGCAGTCGCCAGTATGGAGACCCCGCAAGTCAGCGACTCTGGAACAAAGGATAAATTCGTGGCCTTGATGGGTGGCTCTAGAAGCCCGCTAGACGCCCTTTGCTGTGCGGTCCCGAGTCAGGATGCAAGGGGCGGAAAGGCTTGGTAGGATGCGGTAATCGTCCCGGCGGCTCAATTATCTGGGGTGGATAGACGACGAGTACCCTCGGAACCGGTTGCTCCTAATGTCGCGCGGCTGACATGGAAAGATGCTCCGTCAGCTGAGACGCATCTGTGGGACGGAATTATACTCTCCCCTTTATCCTGCGTTACCTTTGCTTTTTTGGGCTGACGAGAGGGAGAGCGAATCTATCTGCCAAGTGGACATCGGGGGTAGGGGGGGTAGGCGTGCGAGCTAAGAGGCCACGATGTTCAGGGACGTGAGCAGATTGGCGTGGACTTCCGAACTGGGTAACCCACGGCGGAGCTACGTCGATAAGTCGTAGCATGTGCCGCAGTCCCATGGTGATACTGAAGCTGCTTGTCAACTTCGTCCTGTGGCGTAGTGTCGCTCTTTGATTGCGGCATGATGGCCTGTTGCGTCTCGCCGGTTTGGTTACAAGTTCCTTGTTGGTACTTGCAGGAGAGGTGGTATACACATACGTATGTATCTTCGCTTCACGCATGCCGGCCCGACATTGACCAAACGCCGTAATATCTAGCGCTCATCCAGCGGAGAAGATCCCGCCAGACCTGCCGATTCGCACATTCGCGACCTTGAGATCGTCATCCCTGTGGAGTGGTGACGGCGCCGCTGCGCTCCAGTCCGGGGTGCATGTCCAGGTGTACCGGAGATGATCGCCTCAGTCGACCGACGGGAAAGAGCTGTAGCGAGTGAAGATCAGCTGTGAGAGTTTCGCGCATTGCAAAATGCAAATTGAGAGAATCAGTCTAACGAGTTTGTTTGGAAGCTTGTCGAATCGCATAGTTTCGCAAGGAAGCGTGGCGTCTGCCGATGGGCAAGTCGCGATTCGTGCTGTGATGAAGACCAGAGAGATAAGCCAGCAAAGGATCTCGGAAATTGGCAACGTCGTCGGTTCTGTCCATTTAGAACCAAGGCGCCTTCCGGTTTCGGACTTTGGCCATGAAGCATTGGAAGCGCCACTTTTATTGCGTGTGCCACGTACTCCTGTTGGTTCAACGACTCCACAGTCTGACTCCTTCCCTGCTGCCCTGTTTCCGTGCTCTCCGCAAAAACAAAACCTACCTTTCAGGGCTCTTGTGTCATCACTCTGCTGGCGCTAGTGTCGAAAGGTGTGCCATAATTGTCATGGGCTAGAGCTTATCGCACGCACGAAAAGAGTGGTCAAATGAAACATGTCTGAACGTTAAGTTGTGTGTGTGTGGGGATTCATATCTCTCACCGCTTTACCTCCTCCGGGGTAAGATGCCCCGCGTGGAAGAAGATCGCGTTCGGACGGAGTGTGGTGGTACCAGACAACGGAATGTGCGGAACAATCAGTTTTGGTTGTGTGATGCTCGTCTGATCCGTGTCGTAAGATTTATCTGTTGGGGTACCGGGAAATCAGGAAAACTTGTCTGCGGGGAAAGACTGAGCGTGGTAGTTGGTTGCGGTGTGGGGAGATTACATAGTAGGTAGATGGGCTGCAAAATCCCAGCGTTCCGGGTTGATGCAGAGTATACCTGGTCCCCTGCGCATGATTCGCAGTGCTTGCATCACAGGGATGCTAAATCACGTCACGCATAGCGACATACTTCACCATAACCATCTCGTAATCGCACTCTCGTACGTACGCGCGTGGGAGTGAAGCAAGTGTGGATTGGTGTTTAGGATTAAGCGCTAAGCTGAGGGTATGCTGTCTAATCTTCTCTGCACTGCCAATAAGCAGGCGCTTTCCTCGCAACAGCCTAGCCAACAAAACAGGACTGAGTGGAACATTTACAAGATTGCGAGTTGCCGGATGCGGCTTCGCGGGGTATTGGATCCGACAAAACAGTAAAGAAAGTCTATCTGGGTGGTAGAGCCCGCAAAGTAACTACCCCTCATCAAAGTTGGTCCATGTCTAATCTCATCGCTTGCTAACGTAAATGACGGAATGCAAAAATGCTGACAGAGAACGCCGATGCCATGCTAGTTGAGGAGAGTTGAAAGTGTTAGTTGCGATGTGACAGGTCCTCGCCGGCTAATGAGGCGGTCGCCGAGGAGTTGCCGGAAGAAAAGCCGCTACTGCTCGGGCCGTTGAGGAGATCTTGGACGGCAACCTTGGGTACTTGTGGAACTGGCAGTTTGCGCTGAGCGCCCTCGGGTTTTGAGATGATGTCCCCTATGCGGAGTCCTGACGATTGGCTGGGTACATAGGGCTGCTCCCGATCCGTAGATGGCTCCATTGGTGCGAGAGCCGGTACGAAGTTCTGATTTAAGCTCAAATGACGTAGATGAGGAAGCTGGAGATCGTTGAAGCCGTGCGGGCGTAGTCTTGGTGAGTGCGCTGGAGTTGCGAGCGGGGTGTGGTCAGGCGTGGGACTGCAGGAATCGTGGGAGAAGGTTGGTGATGGTGGGGCAGTCGATGTCGGCGAGCCTGGTCTTGACTTCTTTGTCATCCTGTGCGAGTAAGGGTCGTCGTCCTCGTGCGAATGAGATCTTGACATTGGCTGTGACGAGTACGCGTACTGGGAAAGGCCTGGCAATCGGCTGGCGTAAGGGTGATAGCCGCTCGTGATGTGATGTCGACTTGAGTGCGAGTAGTGGCCAGGACGCTGCTCTAGTCTTGAGGCTGCATCTGCTAGCAAATCCATCGGGCGAGACAGGCCGCTAGGGCTATTGCTATTACTGCTGTTGAAGCCTCCCTGATGATACGCTGCCAGATCATTGCCCATGTTCGGCGAGTAGTTGGAGAATGAGTGGGGTGGCGATACATTTGGTGAACCAAGCTGAGATCCCGGAGCACTGCGCGAGATGGGCTTTGAAGGAGGGGGCATCATATGCGCAAGGCCTGATCCCGGCTCCATGAGACCAGCCTGGACAGCGGCTACAGCCGCCTGGTGGGCAGCAGCATGTTGCTGGCCCTTACCCCGGCGTGAGTTGGGGTTGTTGTGTATCCTCGAGTGTCTGTGGAAAGTTAGCTAAAATTTTGGCTGTAGACTTTGGAAGCGACATACCGAGTTAGTTCATCAGAGCGAGAAAATCGTTTCGTGCAGCCCGGGAATGTGCAGGCGTGGGGCTTCTCTCCAGTGTGGGTGCGGATATGGCGAGTCTGGTGTTCCAGACGGTGGAAAGCCTTATCGCAGAGAGGGCACTTGTAGGGCCTAGGGAGATCCTGTCGGGGTTCGTCCGACTGTTGCGGGGCGTTTTGCAGCAGAGGAGCCATGAGGCTCACGGTAGCAGTAGCCATGGAGGTAGATTGGGGAGTCGAAGTGGCTTGGGGTTGTTGGAGTTGGGAAGAAGTGTCAGGATTCAGCAGGTTGGCGAAACCTGTCGAGACAAAGTTGGATTGCATGTGACCGAGGGTGAAAGTTGGGGGAAGGGGGATGATGGGGGGCTCGGATATATGTATGGATCAACTAGGCGGGCGTGTGGGGGTCGACTGATGGCCGTCAGGGCTGTCTGTGCTGACGCGGACGAGGATATGCCGGAGCAAGCGCAGAAAGAAATGCGGTGCGCCAGTGCGGCTTGGCTTCCTTTGGGGGGGCGCTCGAGTCGTGGAGACGTCTCAAGAAATGCGGGCCCTCGAACGCTTGCGTGATGACTTGCGGAGAGGAGCGTGCTGCGGGTGCAGGGAGTTGCTGGAGCGAGACTTGAGTGCGCCGGAGGCCTTTTTTTGGGCGAGAGCGGGTGAGATGGGGAAGGAATGGGATGGCGCAGCACCTAGCGGAACTTGCCTTGGGCCGACGCTGGTTTTGATGGCTCAGTCGTCGCTGGTGGAGCGGCGATTCTTGGTTGAGCGCACGATGCAATTTGCAAACGTGAGAATTCTGCAGCTGAAATTTTGCAGCGGTCAGTGTCGGCGAGGGGTTGCAGGTGGCTACGTGAGGCTGGGTGGAGTGAGGGTGCAGCGTGTATGAGCAGCAGACCGGGGGCCCCCTAACACGGGCGATGGCAGCAACAATTTCAGTGGGCGTACGTGAGCAGAGGGAGGCAGCCGGGCGGCAGGTCAGATGGCGCCGCGCTGCTGCGGAGAGTGTGGGTGGGCTATGCTGTGCGGTGGGAGTGATGGACGCGGCGAAGCTGGGGGAGACTGATAAGGAGGCGGCGGGCTTTGTATGGGGGTGCTGGAGACGTCACACATCTGGGGTTTGTTTGTGCTCCCGCATCTCATGGACGCGCCTTCCTCAGCTGCCACAGGTGCTCCTTCCCCTCGTGGTCCTGGCTCCTCCGTTCCTGCCCTCTCGGCGTACAGGACGTGAGCGTGAGATGCGCCGGATGGGTGCCTACACAGTACAACACCACGTCGGGCCAGCGAGTCCACCACCGGCTGCCAATTCACCCACCCTCAGGGGTCCACGCATGCGCACCGCCGAAGCCCGACAATGCACTGAGACATGGCTGCACTCACATCACTCCAGCTGGTTTTTGGCGTGTGCTGAGCGCTTCCGCACATGTCCTCCACCCATTGGCCTGGTCAGATGACCAATAACACTCCCCAACACACACCCGGTTTACCCATTGGCGTTGTTCGCGTTGCACGGCAGCCTAGGGGCTGATCGAAGACGCTTTCATGGCTGTGGGGGGTGAATTCCTGGGGTACGGCAGGCACATGGAGCCACCATCTCCTCCCGAGACCCCCCTCGCTCCAGTGCCTCACGCAGCATCGCAATATCTCTCGCATTATCTACCAGCACATGCTGCGAGGGGTCGGTCGAGCCCCGTGCTACCGAGCCGGGCACTGTGCCTTGTACTACGGGCCGCCTTCTATGCGTCTTCCCGGCCTGTGCACACACAGACTCAGATGAAGCTGGAGTCGGTGAACCAACGCAGGGCGAGGGCGATCTCTGCCGAGAAGTGCCCCAACACTGACGATGATGCATCGGCAAAAGGAAAAATATGGCTTCATTGTCAGCTCATACCGTGCAAGGAATTTTTCCAACTTTATCGCACCCCCTCGGTGACTCATGTTAGTCTCCGCCCCGGTCCCGCAGGCCATCTCCGCTGCTCATTGTCTTCGACGTGAGCCCTGTCCTACGGTCCCCTACCCCTGTCCTTGGCTATTCAGCAGATCGTGGGGGACTCTGCAACGGACCGGCTGTCCCGAGCATCATGACGCCCACTTGCTTGGTATTGTTGCCTATGTGAGAACCGCTTCACTGCTCTAGCCACGTCCCCTGGGGTCGCCGATACTTCGCAGAGCACTGATGCAAATGTTACGCTGCAATCTCGTTTCGGATCCGCTATTCTTATCTCTTGTTCACGAAATTTTTGAGTACTGCTAGTCTCTCGATAGCTCGCCCCGCTTTGGGTGGCGCTTCCTCCGAGCATACCCCTATGCCGAGCCGACAGAAATTTTCTCGTGCCAGCAGCACTGTCTCTGCGATAAACGTGGCCTCGGAGATTCTCGGAACGTATGGCGCTGGAGTTGGGGCTCCGCTGAATGCTACCTCGGTAGCGTCTTAGCCGCTTCTGGAACTCCGATATGCAAGGTACGCCTTTGTAGAAGCTTTCATGGAAGCACTGTCCTTCCACACGTCACAAAGTACTAGACTCGAAACCTCTGATTTATGCCGACATTCTGCCAACACGCGTTTCACTTGTGAAGAGACAAGCAAACATTGACCGAGATGCAGTTTCATGGCTTGTTAGCCGACCTTTGTTCTGGTCTCCAGCCGTGTGCGACAATTGGTCGACGTCGGTCGGAACACAAGATCCGTCAACATTACAATTTTCTTGTTGACAGCTGTCCGTACAGTGGGACTACTGCTGGCAAGGTTTTTCGTTCTCGTCGCCCAACAAGACTGAGACAGTCATTAGCTAATGTGGCGCCTGTATGACTTCAGACTTGAATCTGCAGGGATTCTCTGACCCATTATACTGACGTGTTTCACAAATCTGGAAGACCACGTTACGCGTCAAAATCCGCAGTGCCCATTTCGGTTGATCCACGGTCGAGCTCTGGGGCCCCGCACCGTTGACAGTGGCTCATGGATCGAGACGAGGCGACGGCGATCCAGGGGTTTCGTTTCAATGACATCGCCACCTGATCAGATCCGACGTTCTCTGCCTACTCCTTCCGCAGTAATTTTAGCCTTCGTTACTCAACGTCAGGCTGTCGTCTTCGACGATGAAAACAAAGAATCAACACCGAAACGACTCCTTGTATCCTGCCAAGCCTTAGTGGCAATCTCAGTGCACAGATGGTGGAACGGCTTACGAATGCTGCACATTACTTCAGATGTTGTATGCAGCAATGGCCAGATGAAAATTCCTTTAGTGCAGTCACCCATAATGAACGACTCCCTAATGCACATGCCGATCCTACGTCAGACCACCATCTTCACAAGTCCGCAAAACAATCGTCCTTGCGATGCGCAGCCGCTGCGCTCGACAAACACAATACTCCTTCCTCCCTTCACAAGTATTGGACGCGAGACGAACCCCACACTCTTCAGGCATTGACGGATTACGGTAATCTCTTCTCACCCCCTCACAGATCTTCACAGCTACGATCCTAGTTTCTGAGGACAATCAACCGGACGCAGTCCGCAGATGAGAGGATTGTATGTCGATCTACCTCTAGCCCCGGGGAGATTCTCGCCGTGCCAGGATAATCGCAACTTTTGAAGACCGGGGATAACAAAGATTGTATTAGAATCATCGCGAGACCCTCCAGCTGTATAGTGATCATGACCGGCACAAAAGACGATTCATGCTGGGTCTTCCTGGGCGCGAGATAACCGAACAAGGTCGTCATCATGCCTGAGCTGACATGTAAGCAATCAAATTGGCGTCAAGGAACGAGGCGTGAAGCAACTTACGTATTCGGAGTATCCGTATCCTTACTAATGGCAGAAGGCGTAAAGTTCTGTCAGCAGAACCTCACATGTATACCATTTCTTCTATCGAGCTTCTGTCCTAGCTTGTAGCATATGCTTCTGCACATAAGAAATGACACATAGATGCCTAACATATAGAAGATGGACATAGAGATAATGTGCAGTCCGCATACAGACTCGGCAAGCTTCGTTGTAGTAGCAATACTGTTATGTGTCAAGTTACCACATGTAATTACTGTTTTAGAAAGATTGTCCACGCTTCAGAGTCATCATTACAGCGACACTAGTCACTAGAACCTCCTTTTCGTAGTCAAAGCCCACGACAGCATTGCCTCATGCAGAACAACGTACGATACCAGCCTCACCACCCTCCCTATTTCCCCTCTATTGTCACTCTCGGATACCATTACCCGGCCTGTAATCCGGTTACATACGCATGCTCTCCTCCTCCAGACCTCCTTCCACGATCGAAGTCACAGCACCGCGCCGAAATCGCCAAACAGCAAGATCAGGATCAACACCACGATCCCCACACCAGACGTCCAAATGAAGCGAAGATCTTGCCTCACAGACGGCTCGGCTTCAAGTATGCTAAATGATGGTCGCGAGCTAGGGCCGCAGGTGCCGTCTCTTCATACAACCTCCGTCTCTTTCAAGGCAAGAGATCAACAGCAGTCAGCGAGAATTAGTGCTTTTGTGGAGAAGCGTGGGGAAAGAGTGACATTGCAAGGCTGATACTAAGGCAAGGACCTTCTGTATTTGGCGTTAAGCGAGGTTCTGATTGTTGGTGGAGCCGATGGTGTGCGTTGAAGCTATTTCTGCTTGGTTCGAAGATGGTGCGACAGATGCTAATTGTGAGTTCATGTGGCTGATCGGCGGTGAGGTAGAAGATCTAGACTTTGCTCACATACGCGCTTTTCGCGACAGGGCAGTGTATCGGGCTTTCGCCTGCTGCGAAGTTCGCATCCAAGATAGGTATTTCCCCGGTGAATTCGTGTTGTCTGCTATGCGCCCGTGGGGTAGTCAAGTGTCATTGTATAAGTAGCTTGCCATGAAACCGTCGCCGCAACTTCCCCTATCACGTCGTCAGGTGGTCTCGCCGTGTGTGCGTCCACATGCATTCGGAACTTGAAACGAGCAAGTTTGTGGCAGACCCCCACGCCTGGTCGACACACCAACCTCGCTGATCCCGGACTCGCGACGCGTCAAGCCATCATCACCCGGAAGAAGCACGATTTTTGCCTGTGAGAAACCCAGGGCCTTGGGTCTGCGGGCACTTCCCCGACCCCTGCGCGCAGCTCGTATGCAACGGAGCTCCGGGGTTACGCATGCATGTGTGAAGGCTGATAGGACTAGTCCTGTGGATTAAGGACTTGCTTTTTGGCGACAACACCCAAAGCTCTGCGTCTAGACTGCCACGAGTGGATGACGAATGCGAAGCAAATATAGCGCCGGAAGAATACCTGCATGCCCGAGCTGAATTATGCGGAAGGGGAATATTGGACCGTAATGCGGAGACGCAATTAGCTGCTGATGTCAGAGCGCTTCAAATGCGGGCGGGTTGAAGTGGAGACCGGGTGTGGGTATTCTCCATCCCGGGGTGTCTGGACAACCCCACACGGCTGAATAGCGAAACCTGTCCCCTATGTCATCGGTCCAAAGGTGAGATCTACATCTTGATTGGAAACTTTGTCAGTTTGCGTATCTTGTATGTGGAGAGCAAGGAGAGACATACGAGCTTACCCCAAATGTAAGCAGAGCTTTTCCGATAAGCAACGCGCGTCGCGACGAAGCAACGACGTTGCGGAACTTGGCTTCGGCCGAAATGTAGAATGGAATTATCCATCTAGAATCAGACGGTACATGTGCGTGTTACCTTCTTCTTATGGCCCTCTGCGACAACGTCTAGGCGAGGTTCTGCAGCGTCGTCCTCTTTGACGGATGGTTCATCCATCAAGAGCCCCTCAGTGGCGACTTCATCGTCTTCGATCCAGCCATAAAGTTCGTCGGACTTCGGTTCCACAGCGACATCCTCGTCAATTTCGGCATAGGATCTTTTAGGCGGTCTGGCTTCTGTTGGGACAAACAGAGGGGTTGTAATATCGTCGGCTGCTACATTCATGTCGCGAAGGCCAACCTGTATAGCGTCAGTGGGAGATGACCAGAGAGGACGTTTGAGCGCATCTTCATAGATGAAGGCTCTGTGGGTAATGTTGACGCACATGGTCGATGGTGAAGGGTA
The DNA here is from genome assembly GCA_009289805.1 of Alternaria gansuensis. Classification (NCBI taxonomy): domain Eukaryota; kingdom Fungi; phylum Ascomycota; class Dothideomycetes; order Pleosporales; family Pleosporaceae; genus Alternaria; species Alternaria gansuensis. Next base: position 14,854 of record WBOK01000185.1, on the reverse strand, counting down.
CCACATTGCCCACGCCCCCTTCTTCTGCAAGAGCTACACCATTCGCCTTGACCAGGCCGACAAACCGGGCTTTCTGCAACCTGTCGGCGTCTACCTTGGTTTTGGGCTTCCCCTGCCGGAGCCAGTCTCTGAAGAGGACCAGACGAGTGGAAACGCCATTCTCCCATTCAACCCCTGACATTGCCGGTACCAACAACGCCCGCGAAGCACCACGGATGCGTGTGATGGTCTGGCTTGTGACTAGCAGTGCGATGTCGTGCAGCGCAGCGAACCTTGTAAAGGTGGCTATCAAGTCGTTGATGACAGTGTATCGACGTCCTGCAGCCCATCGCGCCTGGTCTGTTTTATTCTTGGGCATGCGATCGTCCACATTGCGGGGGTAGGCGTTATCGACAAGGGTCGCGAGAGAATCTACGACGACCAGGCTGGTGTTGGGCGGGGGCAAGGCAGCGGGGGTATGCACGAAGAGTGCCAGAAGATGTGCAAGCGTTGGCACTGCAATGTAGTGAAAGTGGCTGCGCAGTTCGTCTGGAGATATGTCGGGCGCATCGGGGTGTGTAGTGAGCATCTCGTTGACGCGGTGCTTGACCAGAGGCGCACAGGCAGCATCTGCAAGCAATTAGCCCCTCATACGCAACAATCAAACACATTGACCATTGGATCGTTGACCGCATGCACATACCGACCCACAATACTCGCTGACTTTCGCGGAGCGCAGAGACTGCAGCCTGTATCCTTGATCCCTTCAGTCACCGTCTGTCTCGAAGCCGTGACGCAGGCACATTTACCCAAATGCTGTCTTGCCGACTCCTGACGGACCGAAGACTTCAGTCACCTTCCCGCGCGTGTATCCACCCGAGACATCGTGGCCCGGTAGGCTCGATGGGGAGAGCATCTTGTCGAGCTGCATGATGCCCGTCGATACTGTGCGAGCCCCACGGGCATGGAGGCTTTGGAGGGCCTGCGATGCCGAGACAGTGGGCAGTCTATCTACTTTATTGTCAGTGCTTCAATCGCCATGCCTAAGAGGGTCATTTGCGCACGCGACGATGGGGAAAGCTGTGATGCTTCTTGGCCAGCCATTGTGTCGTGACTTGCGATTGAGTCTCAGCGAGCTGGATTGGGGGTGCGGTAGTCTCGTGATCTCGCGTCCACGCGCATGACGTTTCGCGTTGCTTTGCGTGTCCTGTGCGCGATGGGGTGAAAGGAGAAGTGTCAGGTAAAAGGAGCTTGGTGGTGTTCAAGGTACTCTGTCACGAGCAAAAGCGAACCGCGGTTCATGACTCGCACGCTTTCCTCACTTTGCCATCACTGGCTTTCTTCTCACAGCACACTTTCAGCGTCAAGAGAGTGTACTGCGACACGACCTCGGACCATCTGGTCTTTCACACTCATACGAGAACACCTGCCTTGTATGTCCTAGCGTCGACGAAATTGCTTGGGCGTACACCTTGGCGTGCTTTCACGATAAGAGCCAAATCCTCAGGCTTCCACATGTCGCTTTTGAACACGCGACACTTTTTTCTTCCAGCGACGACGTGAACGTCTACATCAGCATGGCTGAAAACGTTGAGCACATGCTCATTGCTGCTAATAAACTACTCGAAGAAGCGGGCATCAACTTATCGTTTCAGGCTATCATCCTCACGACAGCATCATGCATCGCTCCGGTATTACTTTTGCTTCTTCTCGCCGCTCTTAAAACACCTAAAGCACTTCCTCCACCAGCTGGTTGCCAGAAATTAGGGCGCCAAGGACGCAGTAACCTGGAAGACCAGTATTCAAAGCGATATGCAAAGGGTGGCGACCCCACTCCAGAGAAGCCGTGGACGGTGAAGGCACTTTTCGTCTACCCGCTGAAGTCAGGTGCACCTGTCGAACTAGATAAGAGCGACATTAGTCGTACAGGGCTGAAGTATGACCGCCAGTTCACCCTTGCCCAACAAGTCACGAGCCTGCCTACGCTTGACGGGAAGGTCACAAGTGAATGGCACTTCATGACCCAAAGAAAATTCCCTCGCCTTGCCAAAGTCGAGACAGAAATCTGGGTTCCTGACCCTTCAGCAAGAGGCTACACAGAAGACGGAGAATGGGTGAAGAGCGAGGGGTGCCTGGTAATCCGTTTCCCCTTTTCTCCTGACACCGACTTCACCATGGAAGGCTTGATAAACTACGGAAAGATCATGTTGGCAAGACTGAGCCGAAAACCGGAGCCGACGCTGGAGTTCAGAGTACCTTTTAATCCCCCGCAGGAGAGGATCAAGAACAAGGGTTATCAGAATGAAGTTCTACGCATCTGGAAAGACAGCCCAGTAGCGCTCAACGTTAGCTCGGATATAGATCGCGAGGTCTTCGAGAAGTTGAGGTATACACTTGGTGCGGCAAACCCGATTGCCCTGTTCAGGATTGATACAAATGCGTATCGGGAGGTACACAAATGCGCGCCCAAAAAAGAGGAAGTTGGATTCGAGACGGTCGTGGGAATGCATGACTCGGTACGTCTGGATTCTCTCCGCAGCTATATCTTCCGACTGGCTATTCCTCGGTGTTCTCGCCGTTAGCTCTGATCAATTCGAAGATCCTACGTCGACATTGTGACTAACGACATAGCAGTACCCAATCCACATACTGAACCTCGCCTCCGTCCACGACGTAGCATCTAAACTCCCTAATTCCTCTTCCGATTTGCCGGGCATCTGGCAAAGGCATCTTACTCTCCTCGACGCTCTGCGCTTCCGCGCAAACATCTACATTACTGGACCTCTTGCATTTGCCGAAGACGACTGGAAGAAGGCAAAACTTACTTCTTCCAATTCTACATCCTCCCTGAACTTGCACATCTCGTGTCGGACACCAAGATGTAAATTGCCAAACGTTGACCCAAAGACCGCCGAAGCCGATAAGAACGAGCCATTGACCACAATGCGTAGTTATAGGATCATCGATGAAGGATCTAAGAATGCGTGTTTGGGCATGCAAGTCACGCCATTGGATGTGGGTGCCGTCGCAGTAGGCGATAAAATTGAAGTGATGGAAACTGGACAGCATCGGTTCGATGGAGGCGAGGGAAAGAAGGTCGATGGTTGAGCAGTCTTGGAAGCCTAGAGAGGACGAAAGCTCATTCCCAGTAAAGAAAAACTGCCCTGGTAAACCCGTTACAAGAACTTCTCATCCTCCCAGATTCTTTCGTAGCAGGCATTACTCTTTTCGTGACGACGGCTCTTTAAAACATCAGCCATCCCTGTTTCTTCTCCCATTCCCTCTCCATCCTCCAACCACTCGGGTCTCAACACGCGCACCCCACCTCGATAGTAAAACTCGACATAGTAAAAATACCCTTACAGAGCCCCTCCTCATCCACCACACCCCTCAGCCTTATCAAACTATCACGCATCTGCGGAAATGGCAGCCGATCAAGCCACCGTGGATGCACAATCATGTGTTGTAGCTCTGTTGGATGCAGGAGTAAGGGTATGTGCAGTTTTGGCTTGGGTGTACGCGAGGAGTAGGAAATGGCGCAGGGGATGCCTTGGATCTCGCCGTTTGTATAGAGCGCAGACAAAACTTTGTAAGGGATGGAGATTTGGATTAGCGGAGATGGATAGGGGATGTGGGTTAGATTGAGATCTAGTATGCCCGTCTCTGGACTTGAGTCTTCAACGAATGGGTCATCAAGGGAACCAGGTGGTGAGAGGAGTAAGCCCAAAGTGTCAAGTAACGCGAGAGCGTTTGGACTGTGCTCAATTGGGGTCTCAGGTGATGCATCGTTCCTTGAAGATGCTGGATGCGGGGTTTGGCGTAATTGGGCTGTTGATGACCTGGTATCCAGTTGAGCTTGTCGTAGTCGCTGCCCTGCATTTCGAATAAGTTAAAAACTTGGTGCATATGAGGTGGTTCACACATACGTCGCGCACATTGTGCTAATCGGTCTTGTATTTTGCTTCCTCTTCTTCGCATCTCGAACGTTTCTCCACTCGTCATTCTTGGGATCTTTTCTCCGTACCGTAGTGTAATGCTTTGCAATTTTTATTTTGGTGGTATGGATTTTCTTTCGCAGTTGCAGGATTGAACGAAAGTTGAGACGAACACTTCTGCAAGGCATTTTTCACAGTGCTTATAAATGCGAGAATGAAGGAACAGGATGCTGCACCAATTGGCGTAGAGCTCGGATGAGAGTCCACAATATGGAAAAGCCAAAGTGCTCCTTAATTAGATCCGTGTTATGTATGATTGACTTAATATCCTTGCGGACGTTGTGTTGCAAGACTGCCACGGATAGAGTCAAGATTCGAAATACCAAGGTAAACTGTGGCTGGTCCTCGTATCTGCCCAACAAGCATAAATTTAACATATTTTATGAAATATCAACAGAGTCCATGATCATTGGAGGTGCAGATATTGCGATAGGATGAATTACCGTGGGCATGTGATGGCTGCTGCGTTGGAAAGAGCGATGTCCATCTTTGACGCATATCGTCTTTGCATTTCCATGTACCATTGTAGTTCATGCCGGGATATCGATTATCGCGATTAGATTTGAGCAATAGAAGCCAGCCTCAATGGGGCGCGTCCAGGACTGGGTACAGTGCTGCTTAGGTACAGTCATTGCCGAGGCCTTCGGTTTCTGCCGTGCTGTTCCTGCTCCAACATTTCGGACCTCTCGCAATCGCTTTAACTCTTGTTACTTAGCAGTCGGTAATGCAATTGTAGGAACAGTCATCACCTCTATATCTTATTGCGCCGTCAGCTTTCTAACAATGCCGTTAACCACTTGTATCGGCTGCACAGCCTATTGGGGGCCAATATGGCTTCCGGGTCATGAGGCTGAGTTCTCGTCCGCATCTCTGCGTGCAACCCTGACCAGAGCAAACTGGAGCTTCGTGCATTGGGAGAGATCTCACACTCACGACACTTTTTGCCTGAAGTCGCGCGACCGATAATGATGCGGCATGGCGGATCCTTTGTCCATCACCACTAGTATCATCACGATCATACACGTCTCTGTCCAAGTGACGGTGCTGATCAAGCAGTTTCACGATGAGGTAAGTGTCGTGGATGCGACGCTTACCGGCCTTCTCAACGATGTGGACGGGTTCCAGCGCGTACTAGAATCCTTGAAAGAGACGATCCAGGGCATTGACAAAAGGGAAACTCTACAAGCAACTGGTCATGTAGGTAGCCACTCGCAGAACCTCGCGCGCTCACTAGAAGACGGAGCGGAAGCTTTAGAGAAGCTACATGCCACCTTAGACGGGGTCAACAAAAAGACATCGGTCCTTGATGTACCACGGAAGCATCTCAGATTGAAGAGCGCCTCTGAGCAAATCACGCGGTACCGGGAACAAATTCAAACATCTCACACCGCGATTCAGCTGTCGCTCAGTACCATTATCTTGTGAGTGGATTCTCCTGGGGTCGTTTGTTACCCCACTCCCAGCCTACTCTTTGCCATCACGTGCTGCTTGCAGTGCTCACATTGTTTGCCCTGAAGCATTCAGCGCAGACTAATGCATTATTTGATTGGCATTTTTTTTCTTTCGTTTTCCCGCTCCTGTGCTAACACAGAACTCAGCTGGAATCAGGTGACATTCCAAAAGTCGACTGAGACGATACCAGACAAGATTGTTCCAACACTGGACAAACTGTATGATGAATTTCGCACGTTCGGTGCTCTTCTCAATGCAAAAATCGAAAAGCTCCATGATGCAGTTGCGGACCAAAATGACCCAGACAACTACGAACTCATATATATGAACAACTTGCGGGAGTGCGTTCGCTCAGCCGCTGATGTCGTGTTGACTGCTTCGACAACGCTTAACGCAGATATGAGCGACAAGATTCCCGTCAGACATGGTTCTGACTTCAGATACGTCTTCGTCAAAGACGCAAATAAGCCTATGTTACGTTAGTATGCCTTAAACACTGTATATGAATTTAAAGACGTAGAAGCACCTTTGCCCGCCCTATTAGAAGCTAGCACTAGAGGCACCTAAACAGAGTATTAGTTAGACAGTAACTTAGATATTAAGAATAACTTAATTAGATCTCTTTTTAAGGAGGGTTAAAGAAGAAAAGAAGCTAGCAATCTAAAAAGCGCAGTTCGCTATTTTTAAAACTGCCTTACAAGATTATTATTAAATGCTAGTTACATATCTCTTACCTTAGCAAAAAATACAGCAGCATGCGGTGTATTAAAGATTAAACTATTTGAATGTCTTATTAATTGCTACTACTATCTAGAAGCGTGGAGCAAAGCGAAAACGATCATGAAAGATAAGCTATCAATTACCGAGCGCCAAGTAGGCAAGAAAGATGAACTCTATCTGCGAGATAATCTAAAGTTGGCCGAGCTCATGATGAAGAATCGCGGATACGTCGAGGCCCGTCTCCAGGCACGTAGATCACTAAAAGGATTCAGGAAGCTAGGAAAACACGGGAATGGCGGCTACGAAGAATGCTTGGAGCTTTGGATTCGAATCTGTAAGACTGAGGGGAAGGAAGACGAAGAAGAGGCTTATACAGTATTATTGGCAAGCCACGAGAGGAAGATCAAGCGGTCAGCTTCGATACCTGGAGCTATGCCGCTGTCGCCCGATAGCCCTAAACTTCATTCATCTTCCAATCCTGTCATCGAAGAATCCGCTGAAGCAGCTCCCAAAGTCTTACAACAAGCAGAGGAGACGCTGAATGATGTGCACGACTTGAGGAGTAACGGGGTACCACTGACAGAGACAGAGGGTTTGACTCTGATTACGCCTGTTGAGCCCCAAGTCCAGCCGCCTGAGAACTCTCAGTTCGACTATGAGGATGAGTCCGCGCTGGAAGAAAACCCAGAAAATGTCCACGAAAGAGAAGAGGCCACACCCGCACATCAATTCCCGTTCGTTTCTAGATCTCACTCAATCACGAAGATCCCAAGTACTCCACAGAATTTCGAGACAACATCGCTGCCTGGCGACGACATCATAGCGTCAGAACAGAACGCGTTGACTTTGGAATTACGAGAGGACGTACGTGCATTACATACGAAATATGCCACACCTACGTTAGACATAATCCTGAATTTCCTGCTACGCTGACTTCTCCGGACCTTCAAGACCGTTCACATCTCAATGAGTATGCGGATCATATTGCAGCTGCGGAATTTACTTGCATGTTATACAGGGCTGCGGCAGATGAAGCGACTAAGAAGGCGCTGAGGAGCCAAAGAAGAGATGCTCGTTTTCTGAAAGCATACTGTAACTTGTTCCATGGTCAAGATCCTTACTAACATACAGAACGGCGTGCACGGTTATTGTTGCTTGATCAAAATCAACATTAAACACGGGTGGCATTGCATGGTCTCCGGATAGGATATTGAACAGCAGGCAAAAGATGCAGCAGCAGCTAAAGCATGCGAAATGCATATCTCCCGTGCGGACGAGATCCTTACGCCAGATACAATGGAGCGACGCGATCCTAGCTCCGACAAGGAATTCTACATTTCGTACATCGACCACGAACTCCCGGAACCATTTGAGGAGCGACCAGATGGAATAGGAGCCGCATCCCTTTCTCCTGTCACATCTGCAGATGTACCCCACATCACGATATCAGCGGAAGACGAGGAACAATCTACGGCCATTAGCAGCGGTGAAGCTGAATTGCCCACCTCAGAGACATCAATAAACGCGTCAAATGTGCGGCGCAGTGCATCGGATTCAAAGATATTTCCCAACCACGCAGCCGGACAAGGATTTGTCGAGAAGTTTCTAGCAAGGTCGTACGCCGCATTGAAAGGCACGAAATTACATCAACGTAATTTTGCAAGCTTCTCAGCAAGTTCATCAAGCAGTACGGAGCCTCAGTGGACCCCTGGTAATGTTCATTTGGTGGTTTCTGCCGACGCATGTTTATATTGCGATACGGATCTGTCCGAACTCTCCTATTATTCACAACTTGGACACAGAAATGGTGCATGTACACTTCAGGCATCGAACAGAAGCATCTAGAATCCCATCGAGGTCGTTCCTTCGCTACGCTTGTCTAGTGACGATACCTCAGCTCATATCACCAGCCACATCGATGCGGCCACTTCCTCATTTCAATCTTCTCAACAGCAATACAACGATCTGAAGCCTATTGTAGCAGTGTCTCCGTTGGCGGATCGATCCTCTCCCTTGAGCAACTATACACCGGAAGGCACATGGGTGTGTAATGGTTGCAAACCAGACGTCCTTCAGCACACGAGCGAAAGTCAGTGTCGCTCATGTTTTGCCATTCGAGACGATCATTGCCCTAGCTCCCTCAATGATTTCGAGCGTCAAGCGCGTGACCGCTACCAGACATTATTGACTTCATTGAATCTGGATACAACCAAAGGCACAATTATACGGCGGAAAGTGATACTACTTGGAGACACATTATGCGGCAAAACATTTCTCGCAAGTGCATGGAGTCATGACGATTTCCCAGACGAAGATTCACCTGTGATGAACCAATTTATTAGGTCAACAAAGATCAAGGATCGCCAAGTCGAGCTTGTCATCTGGGACAATACCGGTAGAGAAGGTTACGAAAATATGCGCCGCCTTTCATACGAGGATGCGCATATAGTGTTGATCTGCTTCGATATCAGTGATCAAGACTCATTTGAGAACATCGACTATATGGTATGTTCAGATAAACACCACTATAACTACTGCGTGGAAATTTACAATAGTAGTGGAGCGTTGAAGCGAACGAATACCTCCGCGATCTGCCCAAGATACTCGTTGGGTGCAAGAAGGATCTTCGCAATGATAACGCAAAACTCGACAGCTTGCATCGTCAGCACTTGATGCCGGTATCTCCATATGCTGTAGGTTTAGCTCTTTTGAATATGCATCTCAAGCTGACCTTACATGTAGGCTGACCGACTTGCAATGAAAATACAAGCTCTAGCATACTTCGAGACATCGGCCACCAAGAGGCAAGGTCTCTCAGAGCTCTTCAACTATGCAGCTGAGGCTGCCCTGAGAACTGTTCCAAAATCCAGGACGAGTGGTATAAGAAAAGCTTTGTCAAGGGGGATATAAGGATTAGATCATGAGCTGGGAAGGTGTCGAAAGCACTTTGTTGACCTTTCGCAACAGCGTCCTCGCGACCGTCATTTTGTGGACTTGTTTTCTATCCTCACAACTTATTGTGTGCTGTGATAAGTCATAAGAGCGCAATTAGCGCTAGAGTGCATCAAGACGATGATAATAGCGACATCTTCGTCATATTAAAACCATTCGAAGCGCGTCCATAACCAAGATACGTCTCTCAAGGAATCAAATTTTTCAACACAGCTTGATCCTCTGGCTCTATCTTACGAGTCGACTCGGGTCTGCAACTACGCCAGGGTTGCACGCCAGGGTTAGACTTAGAAGTTGTATTTACTATAATGGCTAAAGTTATGCGATTGTGGTGGATGTCCGCCTGGAGGACAGGACGCAGCGTGGAAATCTGTCTTGCCATTACTCTCTCTTCTCATGAAAACAGAGTAATGGGTCAAGGGTGTATGATTCACCTGGAGTCAATATATAAAGCTACTGCGGTGGTGGTGGATTTGAGAACTTTTTGCTGGGTTGCTGATGGGGTCGAGGGGGACTGTAGTGAAAAGCAGACTGGAGGTTCGTTGTGACACAGTGGGGATGATCATCTGTACTGGAGGCTCACAAAGCGAGCGGTCGGTGCTGTCAATCCCAATTACCCGACTTCTGAGATGCATCTGAGGGGAAATATCGCCATTCCAAGATTGGGAACCATGTACCTGCTGACGTTACCGCCATGCCTATCGAGGCTGTCAAGGGGATTGTGGACTATGGCGATTTGATTGAGGTGGTAAAGGCTTATAAGATCACGAACAAAGGGGTGGAGAGTGTTATTGAAGCTACATCAAAGTCTTGGACTACGATGCATTCTGCGGGAAGATGTGGAGCGCATACGCGATCATTTGGGACACATACACTTTAGTACACTAGTCGCTCGGTATAGGCTTCGTGATATACGCGTTGCTCGCCTAAATTAAATCACTGCTAGTCTTTCTTCAAATTCAAAACACCCTCACTATTCTTCAATGATGCTCTCATCCTTGTCAATATATCCATAATATCATGATATGTCTCTGTTCCTAATCTCTTTGCTGGTAGAAGCTCATGAGCCTCCCATCCCTCCACGCCGTGAGCTGGGCTAGATGGGCACTTTCCATAGTCGTAGCAGCTTTTCATTCGAGATGAATATAACCGCGATGAAGGGGGACATCCAAATGTGGCTAACAATGACGGCTCCGGTGTCCCACCACAGCCTCGCTCTTGCAAACAACCTCTTATAGTTTTTGACGATAGCTTCGGTACTGGCTTATCTCGCATATGTGATGGCTTGCGGTTTACTCGCGAGATCGTAATCTTTGGAAGGGAAAAACATGGATGCCGCGTTACTCGAGATAATGTTTAAACAGAAAATTACAATGAACACTACGATATACTTATGAGCTTGGGGCCAATTTGGAAGGGTACTCCCTACGTCCTGGAATTAGCATGGTCGCACGCATCTGCAGTGTACCAAGGCAAACCTTTTGGAGATGACAAAGTACTAAGCGATCTTGACAAGCGAAGCGGCAAACGAGCTCGCCATAGATGACCTTGGCTATTGTCGCACATGGGAAGGGGCTGGCGCGTAACAGTTGGGGGACGCCAAGCTACGAGTCTGTCGAAACCATCTCAGCAACTCTCAAACAGATTAAAATTAAAATATATATACATGATGATGGAGGTGATCCAATGAAATTCGTAGTGTATCAGTTGGAGGTTGATATCAGCTTGCCTTCGCATCAAGGCATGGGTATCATCATGGGGCTACCGACATTTGCGGGGTAGCATAGGTAGCGACCTCGAACTGCGCCTTCGAACACACAACAGCCCTGCAACCTTTGACGTGTTTCTGACAATCCCAAATCTAGTGCAAAGAAGATGCGCAAGCCCGAGCACCAACCTGACAAGAGCGGCCCGAAAGGATGCGCAAGAGGTAGAAATCAGTTTCCGATAGCGCAACCAGCCGCTAATTCGGCATCGAATGGACCCTCAGACTCACCAAACGTCACCTCATCGAGCTCTGACCCTTACAAAGCAGCCCGCGAAGCTCTCGATCGCGACGGCTTTGTCGTTCTACCCGCTTCGCTCTTTCCATCTTTTGATCTTGACGCCCTTCGCTCCGCTGCCTCACGCACGACAGAAGCAGCGCGATCTGGGAAGTGGCCATATATACGTACGTTACCGAAACAGTTTCCACCATGGCCGCAGGATCCTTCTAATGGTATCTGGGTAAATATCCCCATGTACGAACTGCATGTGAGACAAACGCTGACTTCGTATATCGACATTTCAGGGCGTGCAGCATCTACTCCACCCATCAAATCCAGACCATCTCACATTTGCAAAGTCGTATTTCGATAGCGAGTTGCTGAAATACGTCGCAGTACTGATTGGCTGTGGAGAAGACGACCTAACCATGGAGCTGTACAATATGCTGGTTCGGCCGGACAAAGACTTCAGTCTGCGTTGGCACAGAGATGACATCGCAGTGACAGCAACGCCAGCAGAGGAGCTGGAACGATTGCAGAAGCCCGGACATCATGCGCAGTGGAATCTCGCACTGTATGATGACAGTAGTCTCGTCCTTGTACCTGGCTCGCACAAACGTGCACGCACTGACACGGAGAGGGATGCGGACCCGTACGAAGCACATATGCCCGATCAGATTACTGTGCAGCTCAAGGCAGGAGAAGTTGCATTCTACAATAACAACATTCTACATCGCGGCGTATACGACAGTACGAAAGAGAGAATGACGCTGCATGGCAGTATAGGAACAACATTCGCGGGTAGCGAGCGAGCAAGGAACGTGTTGCAGCATGGTGTTGGTGACTGGGCGAAGGAATACGATTTCGACGATTTCGAGACTGATATGGCGGAAAGGGCGAAGAAGATGAGGGAGATGCTTGTGGAGATGGGCATGAAGAGTGGAAATGTTGGGTTCTTCTCGGAGGATGAGTGAGCTTGTTACGAAAGAGGTCGGTATGAAAACAATTTCTAGATGATAGAGACGAAAAACCGGACCTGATCGGTAGCTCGTTAGCTAAGTGTGTCCCGTGTGGTAAATTCTTGCTGCGACATCTGGGCACAGTGTTGAATATTGTGACTGATACGAGTAGAACTGAAGGGCGAAGACGCTTATTGTTTCCGAGCTGGATTTATGGCATAAAATCTGCTCTGGAGTTACACACTATGGCATGTCTTTTAGTACATGGAAATGAGTGAATGCAGCAGGTACTTTTGGTGTGTCTTCTAGCATGGCTTCGAATTGTAAAACCAGTTTGTCGGTAATGCCGGCGCCGTAAGAAGCTCAGATGAAGTTGGTTGATGACAGAAGCATGCTATAGCGCGTCGCGGAAGGAGATACTAGGCGAACGCGAAGTTGTACTTAACGCCACAAAGTACCCCAAAGGTGCACGCGGTCTTAGCGAAACACCTAGAAGATGTTAGATACTATCTACTTCTAGAGTACTTTTTAGTATTTAGGTGCAACTTAGAAAGAACAGGCGTCTTCGTAAAGAGTACTTAGAAGTTAGTGCGCTAGTGTTGCCATCCTAATAGTATAAGTAGCTAGATGTTGTTGAAATTGCCAGTACTAAATAGTCGTTGTAGTAGCAAAACATCTCGTACAAGAAGGTATTCTAAGTAACTTTTGAATATAAAGTGCAATTTTTAAAATAGCTACAATTCTCCAGCGGTGTCTAGGCCCTGTTATCTTGCATTACATTACTATTTTGTAGCTAGGTAGCTACAGATGTGTTTAGTAGACGTATTCTATTACATGGCGTACTTCTATAAAACGTTCGTGTAAACGGACACGCTTCTGCAATCACTACGCCCCGTTTAAATGCATTCCGGACGCAATTACTTCTGGTGTACACTTTATGTCTAGCAAATAGCCACCACACCCATCTGTAAACCGGACTTCGTAATTTCCCCGTCCATGAGTCCGTGCGTGTAGGCTTCCCCTACGAGCCGCAGTCGACCGTGGGTATCTGGACGAAGAACGTGCGGAAAGTCAACCCCATTGAGTATGTAAAGAATATCTCCCGGGGACATGTTGCTGAGTCCAATCCCAAAGTGACCCTTTAGTGTGCGAAACGGTCGCCTCCTATACGCAACATCCTGTAACTGATACAGGTAGTTCTCTAATCCCAATGAGAGGAGCGTACTGGCATCAGTAGCACCCAGATCGAGATTCCTTAGTGCGTTATGCACTTTCTCAAGTACACTTTCGGACATCCTAGGCTTCAGATTTCCTTGTCTGATCTCCTGATCTGCCACTGCAGTACGCCAAACAGCTCTCAGATGATCAGAGTCCAGAGGAATCGGATCTGGGCAAGAGAATCCCTTCAACTCGTGTAGCCACCTTTGGAAAGCCTGTGGTTCATAAATGGTGCCTACATACTGCACTTCGTCCACAAGTGTAGCATGTATCGAGAGGGTCCAAGGAGACACTTACGTAAGATCGCAAAGGTTACGTGGGTTTTGATTCGTTCCAGAGGCGCTGAACTTGGGTTGCAGAACGGTTGTGATGGGTAAATTTCCTCGCTGCACCGCTCTTTGCTGAAGAGTAGACCTATAGCTGGTCCCGGAATAATCAGGAACCCAAGAAATAGCATTTGTGTCTGCTTCGTGGGCTTCACAAAGTGACAACATGTCCCAGAAGCCGTGTTTGAGTAGCGATATCGTGGTTTCTAGATAGACTTCTTTGTAGGATTTCGAATAATCCGGACGAAGACCCAATGCGGTCGCATCTGTAGCGAAACTCAAAAGCGCAAAGATTTTGTCACGAGGATCAGTTGCGTGGAAGTATCGGAGAGTACGTATTAAGTAGATCAGTGGGTATGACCTGGCAGTCCTTCGAATTTTAAGGATGTTCACAGGATTGCGCAGGTCGAGAACGGCCGATAAAGAGTGCGAATGGGTAAGGGTAAGTTGTGGATGCTGCGCTAGTTTGGACTGTTTGTATGCGGCAACATGACTATATTGGAAGAGCCTCTTCGTTATGCTCTGAGACTACTCAGGAACTTCGGCCGATACCAACTGCACACATGTAGCATGCACCAGCTCCTGCACTACCCAGATCCGACTCCAATAGGCCCTTTTGAAAAGTCTGGATAAGGCCATGACGACATCGTCGCTTCCATGAGTTTCCGACGATAGTTGCGCAGAGATATCACGAAGGAAACTCCGAAACCGGTCGTTAGGTAATTCGCCAGGATCGTGTTCGAGATGTTGTAAGAGTCGACGGAGGTGCAGCTCTGGTGTCGTTCCAATCCCAAGTTCCTTGGATATAGTCCCGTAACGCTGCATCCAATGCATCGCGGCGTCGCTACCTTCTGCAGCTGGACCTAACCAAGTTATCACAGATTTCGCGTGTGAGTAAATCTGATGCATTTGTTGTACTTGTTCTGTTTTTTCCACCTCATCATCCTGATCGATGCAAAGAGCATCGATCCAGAGTACCAGCGGCTCATCTTCCGGTATCAAATGAAAAAGCGCATTTTCAAGGCTTCTTGTGACGTTGAACTGAACCTTACCGACAAGAATAGGGACTTTTTGACTCGTGCCACCCCATGTGTAAGACAACGCAACGTAGTCAGGTGGCTGGTCGAGGGAGACATGAGCAACGGTACAAGACACACGGACCTCAGGGCTACCGGTAGAGGCGGTACCGTGTCCGTGCGCGTTTTGAGCCAGTTCATGTTTTGAGCCACCCCACCAAACTACCACCTACACAAATCGCGTCATAACTC
>WBOK01000184.1:0-140237 GCA_009289805.1 Alternaria gansuensis | reverse complement strand
GAGGGGGGGGGGAGGGATGGCAAAACCACTCAGGCAGACCAGCTCAATAACTACGGAGAGTTTTGGACGACGCGGAGAATGCCAGAACAGGTGGTACACGCACGGGCAGAGGCTGGTAGAGGCAGCGCAATGTTCCGACGGCGCTGGCTGATGGATATCGACTAGGACGCGGTTAGGTTTGAGCTTCAGGTGACGGCGCGAGCGCGAAAAACAGGGTGCGGTGCCCTTGACAAGAGCAGCGGACCACGTGAGGGCTGCAAGGCAAGGTGTCTGCGAGCAGCCGCTGTAAGGGTGACTCGCAGGTGGCAGGCAGGGCAGGACAGATGGAGCGAGCGAACGGCTGGGGGAACGAACCTTGGGCGGTGCAGGCTGTCTACCCAGCGGCGGGAGCAGCAGCCCTTGGTGCAAGATATGTATGGGCGGCGGCTGTGTGGGCGATTGGCGCGGCGCTGCGTGTGCGGGAGCAGAGACGACGCTGGCTGCTTCGGCCACTGGGACGTCGGGTTCTGGCTTGTGGTGAGGTGGGAAATGGGAGCGAGGCCCAATCTGATATGCCCGGCAAGCCCAGCAGCTGACGGCCCGCGCGGCGGACGTCGACAGTGCTCGTCTAGTGAGCAAATGGCACGCTCTGGCAATGGCGACAAGTTCCAAGCACCACGCTCCCAGCTCCAGCCATGGGCGGCGCTGCAGTGTGATAAAAAGTGGCTCTCCCGCGCCCCTGCACGAGCCCGTGGCTTTTTCACGACCGCGAGCGCGCACGGAGCCGAACAGCATTACTTGCATCATGCTGCGAGATAGCGACCACTAGCTTGGATCTCGCTCCACATGCACAGCCAAGCACCCGCGCGCGCCGGGCCTTGTTCTCTGCTGCTCTGCTGCGCTGCTGCGTTGCTGCGTTGCTGCTCTGCTTGCAGCCTGCGCGAACGCGAGGCCTGGGTCATCAGCGCTGCCCATCGGCCACGGTCCACCACTCACATGTCCGCCTGCTGCTGATTGAGCAGCTCCCAGCAAGGCGACCGTGTCAGCAGGCTGCTATCGAATCATTGATTTCGCACTCGTGGGCCTGCAGCACGCCCAAGACAGACTACGCTGCGGCCTGCATTGGCGGCCGCAGTCGTCATGCATTCCATCTTCTCACTCCCATCAATCAACCCGTATCGCATCGTCTGACTCCCCACCGCCCGTAGCCAGTTTCCCCCCCAGCCTGCTCATGCTCTGCCGCAGCCGCCGAATAAGGAAGCCCAGCTTTATTGCGCTGCATCCGTCAAAAGCAGTAGACACCTCATCGTGGCCGTGCTTCTGCTGCCTGCTCTGCCCGTATTCCCGCTACTCCCTCGCAACGCCCAAGAATGCTGCGCTGATCGCCGACTTTTGCTTGTGCAATTCGTTTTCCTCTAATTAATTAGCATTTCCTAGGCTCCTCCATTCGTAGCGCCGTCGGTCTTCGCGGGCCAATGGCCAGGCGCTGCAGCTGAAAGCTCCAAGCGGATCCATAGCATCGGAATCGCTTCCGACTCTCTCCTCTGGCCCAAGCATCCAGTTGCAACGCTTGGACGCTTCGATATTCATTCTTCCTTGTCTGTGGACAGAAGATTCATCCCAGAGTTGGCGATCTGTTCCACCAACCGACCCGCTCCCCGCCAAACCAACGCAGCAAGGGCAGTAGTGTCCATGACCCTTGGCCTGTCCGTGCTGTAACCGATCCCCACCATGCTACCTTGCCCGTATCTCACATCCCTTCCCGCAGCTCGCACCACTGCCTGAGCGGGAGTCGAAACGCCATGTCCCTTCGTCTTTCCTGTCTTAACCGCTTTCTAGCCAACTTTGTCTGTGCGCCGTCTCGTTGACATGCTCTTGAAACTACGCGAGTTGAAGACGTAATCTACCTAGACGGAAAACAGACCGTGTCCATCTGTAGCCTTGCATGTCGGCAGCCGCTTCGGCATCTTTTGGAGCCCGCAGGCTTTCGCGTCTCTTTTCCTGACGCGTTTTCGGGAGGCTGTGCCACATTGTTCCATGTCTTAGACCCTGAGGCCAAACTTTGTCATCTGCCTCTCTCTGCACGGCCTAAACCCATTTGGAAACGTTTGCCATTCTTTGTTTGCTAGAGCCTTCTTGCGTCCCAACTTGTAATATCCAGTGGGGTACGAAGAAACAACACGGGCGATCCGCCTTGTTGAAAAGAGTGATGAGTGTAGAATGCACTCGCTTATATCCGTCCCCTTCGTAGATCGGCATTACCACATAAGTGGGATATGGCGCCCTTCTTTTGTGGTCCCACATCTGCCTTACATGGTCGTGAGTGTGAGGCCGAGAATGGCTCCAACTTCTCTACCTGTTCTACCCCTCACCAGCACCGAACCAGCCTTTGACGTCCACTATCATGCTACTAAACCCACTCACCGCTGTCATGACATCTTGTAGTGCGCTAAAATACAAGGATCGTTGAAACATTCCAACGTAAATTCAAGTATTAGACCTAGTCCATCTTGGCGGGACACTACGGGGAGGCTAGGATAGCTGCTTGATCATATGACAGCTGTACCCACTGTCTTGAATCCCAGCTTCGGGAGACGTCAGACGCCAAAGTGGTCTCGCGTTCAAGTTACATTGAAGATCGCGGCGTACGGCGGTTGTAGCCGTGCCATCATGTCGAGGCCATTGATGTCGAGGCTTCGTTTCAGAAATCCGAGCAGATGGGATGGGTAGGACCACCCACTGGTGAGTGCTTGTTCTTGCAGCCAACTGCGGATGTCCCGTAAGCTAACACTGGACATGGCTTCCGTTTGGCTTCCCGTGTGAAAGCCACATGCAGCGGGTCGTACAACTTTAGCGGTGAAGCATATCTCTTCTTCATCGGCTTTTGGAACACCCAAGTAAAAACAAACGTTTCTGCAACACCAGGTACATACGCAGGTCCATTTTGTACAAGTGTGTTTAGTCGTCCAATAATAGGATATGAGATCGTCTAAAGAGAGCTCACTGTTCGTGCTTCGGTTTCGCCAGCAATGGCCGATCAACTCCCAAAATGGCCAGTTCATGACTTTGAAATCAAGAAGATGATGGGCGCCTAGTGGCTTCGCATACTCCCGAGACTTGTTAGAAAGTAGCTGTGCTATCACACCCTAAAGACGATCCCCAACCCCTCTGGATCCTCATTCCTGCCGGGCGCTGTAGTTCTACCCATGTCATAGCATCAGGCTAGGCAAACTGCGATCGAACGGTGAGGCGGTCCACTCCAGAGTGGGGAAGTGTGGCGAGGCTGCATCAACGTTTGAGGTAGTCGCGGCCAATCATCAGACCAGATCCAGTACTCGTTCGACCAAGAGACGGTCAGGTGCTACCAGTTACGCCGACGGCTTGCAAAGACCAGGGCGGTTGCCGTATTTATCCATCCATGAGCATCAGATGATACTCACCAACGACCCGAAAATGAGTCGAGGTAGAACGTGATGTCTGTTGAGGTTGCGAAGCTCACGCCTACCGCCTTGAGTTAGATAGATATCCAGTGCCGCATTTGATTCTGTGGGACCTAAAGAAGACCCGCGTATGCATTAGGCCCTACAGGAAGAGGATAGGACTCGCAGAATTGCTGTCTCCACTCACAGTGTTGGCTTTGCTGCAATGTTGCAAATGGGAAGTGCGGTGAACAGAGTTCCACGCGTCCATCTAGTCGGATTTTCTCTTTCGTTGTTGGGTGTCATACAGTATTGTACTGAGGGAGAGCCGTCCGAAGGACCTATGCCGAGGCATCTTCGGAAGCAAAAGCCCCTAGGCTTCTATGCTTGCTCGGCATCCTTGCATAAACGGTTCCAACAAGCCGCACTTGAAGCAACTTACTGCAACAATCAGATAGGCATTTTATTAGCATTCCTAGAAAGCAATGTCATGCTCCATCGTCATAGGCCTTCATAGAATGAAACCGAAGAGAAGCGAGCACACCAACATCTGCACGCTACTGTGATATTTCAGCGGCAGCGGTCTAGTTGTCTATGCTTCTTGGCTTGCGTGATAAGCCGATTACGGAAGCAGTGTAATGGAGTGCCAGAAGCAGTGTAATGGAGTGCCAGAAGGGTCAGTTCTCCGCAGACTGCAAGCAGGTTCTGAATTTAGCTGTCGAGGGAATTTGAAGTTGAAGTGGCGACGGACTAACGGAGAGATGGGATCGATGGGGTGCAGGAGCGAGAAAGACGGTGAGAAGATAAGTTGGTGAATCAGATGCTGTTGAAGACGTCCGGTCCGGACGTCGAGCGTAGAAGGCGCACAGACGCAAGGTGAAAGCGCTCTTGCCATATGAGCATCCGTTTGAGTGGGCGCACCTTCTACGCCCTAAACGTGGAAAATTTTCTATCACCGCCATGACGAGTGCGATGATAAGCAGCCATGTGGGAAGTCAGTTCTAGATTTCCATGTTTAGTGCATTGCGATACGACTGCATCGCTGAGTGTACGACCTTGATAATAGCATCTTTCGACTGAGCATTACGTAGCAGGGGCTTCTTCGGTCATATTAGATTTGCAATATCCAATGTTTTATATTGGGACTACCTACTCCGACATATACTGCCGCCAAATATGGTCATGATGCTCCCAGATAAACGCCGTCAAACGCCGTAAAAGTCGATTCCCTCGAGGCAATTAAGGAAAGTTTTGAGAATGCTCAGCCTTTGAAACGCTACTACCGTCCGGGCGCGAGACCTGGCACTGCGCTGAAGCGTTCGTCACGCTCAGTCTTGAAGAGGATCTGGCACCAGAATTCCTTGGCGTCCTCGTCGAACCAGAACCAGAACTTGCCATCCCTCCTGTCAATGTCGCGAGACTGCAGCTTAACTGCGACTGTTTCATAAGGCTCGCCAGCGACAATGAGATACTGGTAGTTTGGATCGGGCTCCTCCACCTTCTGCTCGTATGCGCTCATTACACGGACCTTGGGAGTAATACCCGGTGTGAGGTCCGGGAATTGGAATTGGAACAGCAACCCATTCTGGCGTGTGTTCGGGTCGCGAACTTTTGTAATACGGTATCCAGGCCGACCGATCTTGATGACGTTCTTCTTTGGCAGCACACCCGCGAGAAGTCCTTGTTGACCCACGTCGTCCCGCTTGCCTTCCCTCTGCTCTTTCGCCGCACGACGTGCCAAGTTTGTCTGATGCTTCCTCCCCTGTGTGTGCGCGAGATATGAGCCATCGTTCTGGTGGACAGTCAAACAAAGACGACATTCGAAGCTGCCGACGTGGTTCTTGAAGAAGTACGGGTCCTTGTCAAGGTCGATGGTCTCAAGCGCGAGCTTTCGGAGGCGCTCTCGTCGGTCGGCATTCGTTGCGGACTGCGATGCGACACCTCCGCCGCCAAATTTGGAACCTGCGCGATTCTGTAGACGTTAGTAGCTGTTGTTAACTTTCGCGACGAAAGAAATACCTGGTAATCCATCTTAAAGAAACTTCACGATCTGCTATGTCAATCTTGCTCACGATTACAGAAAGGTGAAATTGACCGTTATGTAGGCTAGGGTGGAGTGTGGAGTGGTGCAGAAGTTGGCGAATTGTAGTGATGTCGCGCGACAGAAGTTCTGGAGGCGTGCGACGCTAGCGCTTTACACACTAGTCGATGTCATCTCAACATCACGTGCGCTGCTGCCTTTACACCTCCACTTGCTGAGTTTCTTCCTAACAAGAAAACAGGCACCTTTTGGCTCAGGTTGTTGCCTGTATAAGTTTCTCTCTTGAATCTGGGATCCACGATACCGAATTTTGTTCGCCCTTTTACACGTGGAAGAGCCTGCTTTCGCCGTCCGTCCGGGGATATCTGATGCCGTATCGAGTAGTAGATATATGTTAGGGTCTTTCCGTCCACCATGGCTGCTAAAGAAAGAGATATACATACAGCTCAATCCGCCATGGCAACCGATATCTACATAGGAAAACGCCTCTCATTCGACGCCCATCTCTGCACCGTCCGCTACCACGGCACCGTCCAAGGAACAAAAGGTGAATGGCTAGGTGTAGAATGGGACGAACCCACTCGAGGAAAGCACTCCGGCGAACACCAAGGCACACGATACTTTACATGCTTGAACCCTTCTCCAACATGCGCGTCCTTTATCCGACCAACCCGCAAACCAGACCCGCCACGCACCTTTGTTCAAGCGCTCAAATCAAAGTATGCATCAGAAGCTGTTGCGGAAGACTTCCAAGATCCAGATTTACATGTTCTTTTCAATCATCAACCTCCACAACCGAAACCTGTGCACTTTAATGGTAAACCAGCTGAGGAGATTGGGTTCGACAAGATTCGGAGGCAGTTGGCTCAGCTCTCGGAATTGAAGATTATCATCCTGGATGGATTATGCATGTATCGGCCTGAAGCACGTCAGGAGGGATGGCTGAGAGGAGGAGAGAAAATGGATGTCAGGGAAGCATGTCCGAAAGCTATCGAACTTGATCTGAGCAGGAATCTCTTTGAAGAGTGGAGAGAAGTAGCTGCGATCTGTGAGCAACTACCCGGGTTGAGAAGCCTGAGGGTCGAGTAAGTAATCTTTAATCTGAATTTGATCTTGCGTGTACTGATAGAAACCCAGTGGCATACGACTCCGCGACATCTCCCTATCAGAAGCAGAGCGAACCCGCTGTCTCCAAGCCTTCAAAAGTATAACCTCACTAAAACTAGAAGATAACCTCCTCGCCTGGGCTGATCTCGCCCTCCTAACCCACCTCTTCCCATCCATCACCACATTTTCCGCTTCTAGCAACCTCTACGCAAGCCTCACTCAGCATACTCTTACCCCCACTATCACCGACTTAACACTAGAAGACAACCACCTCACCTCTCTCTCTTCTCTAGCGTGTCTAACAACACTACCGCATCTGAACCGCCTAATCCTCAAATCGAATAAAATCTCCGAGATAACCAGTCTAGACGCATCAATGCCTGTCTTCTCAGACACAGTCAGAGAAGTCGATCTATCGTTCAATGAAATCTCAACATGGGCTTTCATTGAGCAACTCGTCCACGTCTTTCCCGGTCTGCAGAGTCTACGCGTATCACAGAATCCGCTTTATCAGTCTTTGCAAGCACCCGATGGACGGAGCTTGACGGCAGACGATGGATACATGCTTACGCTCGCGCGGCTGGGGCAGCTTAAGACGCTGAACCATAGTCCTATAAACGACAAGGAGCGTTTGAACGCAGAGTTGTATTATCTTTCTATGATCGCCAAGGAGGTGCAGTTTGCGCCTGAGAACCTGCGAGAGCAGATACTGAAGAGTCATCCGCGGTACAAGTGGTTATGTGAAGAGTACGGCGAGCCAGATGTTCAGCGTTCTGTCAATGCTGTGAATCCGAACTCGCTTGCTGCCCGGCTGCTTCGCATAAAGTTCTACCTCGCGGCAGCTACCGATACGACTTTCGAGACGGAAATTTCGATGAGTAGTACAGCGTACACGGTTCTTGGTATCGTTGGAAAGCACTTCAGTATCAAGCCGATCAAGTGCAGACTGATCTGGGAGACAGGGGATTGGATGTCGGTACGGAAGTCAGCGACGGATATTGTGGACAACGACTGGGACTCTGAGGACAGCGAGGCGGAGATGGGAATGGAGCGAGTCATGAGGGAGGTGGAAATTGTGCCCGGCACGAGGTCGATTGGGACATGGATAGACGGGTCGGAGGCTAGAGTGCGGGTTGAAGTCAAGTCATGACGGCCAACTGGCCCTAAATGATCCCACAGATTCGAGGACAGTGTGCGACTTCTTTACGAATGCATTCAACGGAACCACCAGTTGACCTAGATAGCGGTTAATAGACAAACCCAAACCAAGTTATTTACTGTACCCACCGAAGCATTTGCGCCTTTCCCAACACCCCTAACAGCATGCCACCATCCATGGGGAATGTACAGCGCATCCCCGCTCCTCAGAGTTGTCTCCATGCCAGTCGCGCCCTCCCCGCCATCTTTATTCCAGACGGCCATTTCTAAGCCCTCCATCTCCCCACCTTGCATCATCTCCTCTCCCCTCATGTTCGCATCCCCGCCAGCTCCTTGTATTTTCTGCCTCACACTCTCGTATATACTCCTACCCACCTCAGGCTCCATCAACCTAATCGTCTTCTTGCCTGCTAATTGTACGAAGAGGTTCGGGTTTGGGTCGCGATGTAGCGGAGTGCGAGTAGGCGGTCTACCCATCCAGAGACTTGACGCGTAGATATCGCCGCGAGCTTTGAGATGTGATAGGAAGAACGACGGCGTGGGTAGGTCTTCTTGCAGCGGCGCTGGAAGATCAGCTAAAGAGTGTTGGGCGAGGTACAAGCTGGTGTCTTGCGTCTCAGCAGCGCTCATATGCTGTAATAGGAGAGACAAAGGTGCCTCGAAGCGCTCAAACGTTTCATTGCAAGAGTTGCTGTCGGCGGATGCGCGCGTTAGTTCCAACGGCACGGTTGCATCGCCGTACTGCTCCAAATAAACCGTGTTCAGCTCCTGAGGATATCTGTACAATTTAGTGAGAGTTCGGAACCATTTTCCAATTGCTGGAATGTCCAGGAAAGCTTCTTTGAAGACAGCGGGTCGCTCGGGGTTGAATTTGAGTATGCTGAGATTCTTCTTCTTGTCCAGGTATTGTTCGTTTTTCATGAGACGAAAGGGCCTATCCAATACTGGTCGTGAACCTGGCCTGCGAATCCAATGGCGAGGAATACCGGGCGCTTTCTTCGGCATGGAGGATTCAACTTTAGTGAGGTATGGTAGACTACGTCAATGCAGCTCACCCAGAAGCTTAACACGCTCTCTCGTGTTGTCCTACCCCACACGAGCAGCTTCCGCCCCGCCAAAACCTTCCCATGTTAAAGTTTACGTCGTCACAAACACCCAGAAGCTCTACACAAGCCCACGCGTCACCAAAATGGCTCAAGCTCAAGGCGCGCAGCCAGGCCAAAGTAGATGCTCCCCAGACACCAACCGCTCGCGCAATCTGCTAATTCAAGCCCGTAGTCGAAATAACATCGCTCCCCATCCCCCGCCTCCAAGAACTTAAAACCCAACTCGACGCCGAACTCACCCACCTATCGAACTCGTTCCAATCGCTGCGCACCGCACAATCCAAGTTCCGCGATTGTCTAACCTCCATCGCAACGGGCCTCACACCATCTACTGTTTCAAAACCGCTTCTCGTCCCCTTGACATCCTCATTATACGTACCGGGGAAACTCACGGATCACGAACATGTGCTGGTGGATGTAGGCACGGGCTTCTTCGTGGAGAAGGATATCGCTAGTGCAAAGGACTTCTATGAACGCAAGGTCAAGGATCTGGGGGACAGCTTGAAGGACTTGGAAGGTGTTGTGCAGGGCAAGGCGCAGAATGTTAGAGTCGTGGAGGAGGTTATCAGGCTCAAGGTTATGAACGCGCAGGAGGGCAAGGGTGAGGAGCAGGGTAGTTGAAGTGCTGAAAAGCATTGAAGAATTACCGTGTGGAAGGACCGCGATTGTTGCGGGACAAGCGGCATGGGCATGAGTTGAAGCTCAGCTGGAGAACCAGACACATATTCGAAAGTAGAAAACGGAATTTCACGGCAAGAGACTGAAGCTAGATATCTATGGCATTGGCATCGTTCTGTATGATAACGAGCTCCTATGCCTAACGCCCATTCCGATCACCTTAGATATCATCGGGCTACTGGATTTTCAAGAAGACATACAGGCATACCGTATGCACGTGTTATGCACGAGTTATGCACGAACTCGTCGCTTGCCCGTTCTTTAGATGGCGACGCCTCCCACATCCGTGACCGAGCTGACGATAGCTGAAAGCTGAAGCAACTTGTCCATGAGGATGCGGATACCATTGCGCGGTGGTGCCTCGACGCCAGGGCCCAGATTGAGGCTCCTCATTCCTAAGTCTTCGTCCTCGACAGCACTGGAGTAACAAGACTGTCCGTCGTCTGGAAGGAAGGTAGTGATGATATGACCCCAGTCAGCTTTGCGACCAACGGATAGACGTTCTAGTTCTGCCAGATGAGTTGCCCATTCCGGGTGACGAACAGAAAGACCCCAGACGGGAAGCTTCTGTCCTGGGTACCACATGCCAGTAAACTCGACTTTGTAGCATGTCTGCTTAATGCCGAAAGAGTAGATGACATCTAGGCGGCCTCTCTGCAGATAATTCTTGACAGTCGGTGTCTGGTCCCACTCAGCAAAGCTTTCGCCGGAACGATAATCGTGGTTGGGCTTCATCTTAACTCGCTCGGCGAAACCAGTTATCACAGGCGAAATGCTTTTTGCTGACACGGGAATCAGCGATTCAAGCGCGAAGTGCCATCCTCGGCTCTCTCCGAGCTCCAGCAGATTGATTTCCATGTTCTTCCCTGGACCTGATTTACCCTGTTCTAGCCTGTAGAATCGGGTAGTGGTCTTTTCAAACAATCCCTCTTCGTCGTCCGTCCAATCGACTTGCACAACGATAATGCTGGACTGTGGCGCTGGCGCTGGCGCTGGATTGGTGGTACCGAGAGGCCTTTGGCTGAACGGTTTGGGTCGCCCAGAATGGCGGGTAGTTGCAGCCTGAGGCGGGGGAGCAGTGACAGTGCTTGGGTCTGCGAACACCCATGTCCCCCGGAACATGGGGCGGGATCCTTGCAGAGATTCAGGCATGTAGCCAAAGTAGTTGGAGGATTTTGTAGGCTCGAGGAACTCGTCAGCAGTGCAGAGCGATCCCAGAATTCGGCAGCCCAGTACGTCGTCGGCAAGCCTGTGTTGTCAGCTACCACACTCTCGGGAGGGGCCCAAACTTACCACTTCTTTACTTCCAGTCCTATTGATCCATCAATCGACTTCAGGAAGACCTCCTTTGGATACTTCTTGCCAACCTGATCCTCCCTAATATGTCTCGAGTTCAGCGCCAGACTCCCCAGGCGGATGGCCATGTCGTACGCGCCTCTCTTGTGACGCACGGCTTCAAGAGCGAGCTGGAACGAACGCTGGATCTTGGAGAGCTGTGTGAAGTGCAGGATCTCGCCGCGAAAACTTCCAGGGGTTTCCATCATTCCACTAGGAAGGAGGCGGGGCACGACTCGATCTTGTCTGAAGTCAAGCATATGAAGTTAGCACATGTCTCACAAGCAATTCATACATGATATTTACGCACAGGTTCGGCCACCACGCGTCAGCCTCCTCCAGCTCAACTTCCATCCCCTCTTGGTCATCAAGAATCATGTTGAGTGTATGCTGCAGCCCCATCGCATCAGCCTTGACTTTGTCGATCATGGTCTTGAGATGCGCTTCGGCTGCTTCTATATTCACCACGTCCATAGCTACACAAGGGAAGATTTCAAGTTAGCGTGTATATCGGATGTGTTCCGTACATCATGAGCTTACCTTGTATCTCGATCGACCAGACGTCGCCCTGAGTAGGAAGCAGGCTTATGAATACTTCGTTTTGAGTACGGAGAGCATCCAGCGCTTCAAGCTTGTTCTTAAAAACGTCTCGGGGAGTGACGCCTTGGTTGGTCAGATCCTCTGGCCAGCTCACGATGAGGCTCTGTAACGGTACTCCACCCTCTGACACTTCAGGCGCCGTTCCCCTGAACATGTCTTTGCGCTGACGCTCCAATTCTTCGATTTTCTCGTAGTACCACTTGTTTGGATCGAAAGCCGGCATCTTCGCCCATGCCGACGAATCCTTTGATTTGACGTGCGCTTTGGAAATCCATTGATAGACATATCGGACGGCCTTTTCCAGTCCTGCGCCTCCTCCAGCGATATCAAACTGGTAAATCCTCCCACTATCCCATCGCGGGGTGACTACACAACCAGTGTTGACCTTGACGTCGTTGACGATCATGTCGCGCTCCCTGGAATGGGTGAGGCAACGGAACTCTTGAGGCACCGGTATGATTTTGTTTGGCTTGGGTCTAGGAACAGGGCCAGTATTGCCTGCGTCCATGGCTGTAGCTGCCTTGTTGTGCGGTGTAGTTGAAGCGGTGTCGAAGTAGTGGCGTCGGGGAGAGGGGAGTTTTGGCAGTGTTGTGGTGCTCATTGCTACAGGGATAGGTGAGGTGAACCTGGGTTGGAAGGAGCAAACGCGCAGTGACGCCTGTACGCGTCTGCACCTGCCCCAGGTGCAGTTGACTGGTAGAAGCAAGCTTGAGAGCGAACTCTATTCCAGCATTGCAGAAGACACTGGGTGCAATGACGTATAAAGTCCGTTGCTCAGTCAAGGGGCAAAGAAGAGGTAGCAACAAGGATTGTGGAGGCTGATCGTGCAGTGAGTGGAAAGATGGGGTATGAAGGGTGGACGGCGTGGGTATCTCTCAACATGAACTTCCATTACCTGAGGACACTGCCGTCTGAGGTGGCCTTGTACAAGAGCAAACTGCTTCTCTCACCTACTGGAAAGTCTTTTGACATGCTCGATACAGTGGTGAGCAGATAAACCCTCTACATGGTTGAGATGCGTTGAGCGGAGCTACTGGCTGAGAAGCATGGATGACGAGATATGCTAGGCAATGTGCCAAGGACTGCCCGTATCCCCCACACGCGAATGCTTGAGTTGAGGTGAGACGATACGCATGAGATGGAAAAAATCTAAGATTAGAACGGCGATGAGTTATGCATTGCTACATAATAGTAAGTTTGGGGGAAAGGCTTGGCGGGCCTCGGCGTTAGACGGAACGACCTCCGATGCATTTTCTGAGTCTCACCAAAAGCCATTACAAGTTGATACAGCGGCATCGTCGCTCATTGCACTCTTCGAAGCCGCTGTAGTTCTCACTATCGAGTCTGGGCACATTTGCGACCGTCATCAATTGAAGAGTCTGGACCTTGTTGCCCCTCGACCATGGACGCTGTTCCCATCACAAAAAAGCTGATAGCCTTCGGCAGCAACAAGATATATCTGTACGTCACTGCAATGCATCGTTCACGCTCAGGGCTAACGCAATTCAGCCCTAAATTCACTGTCGCACTTCTTCGTACACCAGACCTCTCCCCGTATCATGCCCGCTTCCTCGTTCCGCTCGACTTCTCCAAGTACGACCTCCGCGATTACCTTTACCACGCCTACAACGTTAAATGCTTCAACGTCAGATCATATGTAAAGCAAATGCCGGTACGGGATACGCGCGAACAGCAGCGGCATTGGTTCCGTCCCGAGTCGAAGAAATACATGACAGTAGAGTTGGAGCAGCCATTCGTCTGGCCTGAGGTTCCCGACCTAGAGCCATGGGGCCAGAAAGATAGGCAAAGGGAAGTTTCGGAGGCTGCCAAGGCCAATGGAGCTGGAGACAGCAGCGATGCGAGGGATGCTGCCAGGACGTTACGAGAGCAGGTAAAGAAGCTACTTGACAAGAAAGTCTCGCGGCCAGATCTCGAAATACAGAGGAAGAAGGCCAGATCTATAGAACTCACAGCAGAAGAGATGGAGACAGAGAAGCTCAGAGAGCAGGAAGAGGCAAATATACAGCGCATGTCAAGACTAAAGCTGTGGGCAAAGGCGAGGACAGGGAAGGTTGTGGAAAGCGACCAGCCCAGGCGGTACGCGATCAAGGTTTGAGGTTGATCTCGCGCTGTATCTATATGCTTGTATCATAGGCATTGGGACGGAGCAGGATAATCAATACACTATAACATATGGCAGCTGATTGCAGCCTGTGTTCCTTCCAGTAACAGATTTGACATGAAGAAACTGGAATATGTATAGTAAAGTAAAGCAAGGCGATGCGGCTACCATGCTGTCAAAACAAGCCAAGAACCACAGTTCCCCGCGACCAAACATAGGTTCGCGTTTTAAACCTACGTCTTCAGCCACTACGTAAAGAAGAGGCAAACCACAAGGACGAAAATCACGTCGTTGGGCATCTTTTTGGCGACTGCCAGCTACTATCCGGTTTTTCCATGGCAGGTTTATCCTCGCACGTTCGCTGTAGTTCCATCATCCATGTACCTACCACGGACATGGGCCAATGGCAGATGACTCACGTGGCGTTCTGTACGTAGAACCCCTACACACAATGGCCCCGGGGCTTCGTCATCGAGCCCTGGATGCTGCCGAGGTGGCAGCGTGCCGCACAGAAACTTGGAATCACGGCTCAGAAGCAGCGAGACATGTGGAGATGAAAGCGACTGGGGAAAACACGCACTGCCTGTCCCAGAGCCGTCGTCGTAACGTAAGATGGACGAAAGTGAGGCACCGGTCAGTGTTCGGAGGCGGCCGGAGAGGGGCTATGGCGAAGCAACATGTTCGCAGCTCAAAGCGCGACAAGTTGTGCGTCGGTGAGGGATGCCGGTCAGAAGAGCGCTGCAAATCAGGAGACGTGCACCTGGGGCGTCTGGGACTGTGCTCTCGTTGGGCGCAGCAGCGGTTGGTAAGAGAAGATTCGGCCTTGGCTGTGGGCAACCCAACAGCAGCAGCAGCAGGCCGCCATGACATCATACGCATGCTCTGTGCCCTCAAGACTGCTGCCCACCCCAGCCTCAAGCAAGTGGTAATATCTACGCCACCCCACCTGCACCGAGACAGATCCTTGGGGCCCAAGCCAAACAGACAGTCATCAGTCATCAGTCATCAGTCATCAGTCATCAGCCCTGGACCTTCCGAGCCTGCCAACCTGTTAAATACCACGGCCTGCCTGTGCCCTGCGCCGCTCGACACCCATTCCCCCTACCCACCTTGTCCCGTCATTTCCCAGGCACCTTATTCTTCGTTGCGACAGCCCTCCCAGCATACCACTTGCGCTAGTAGCCAAGTAAAATCCACCCGAGGAAAGAGACTGTTTGGTATGCTCGATTCGTTGCCTCTCTCTTCTTCCCCTCGTGCGCCCACTAACCAAGCCTTGCGCAGAGTATCCGAGTGGATACGACCCTTGAGAGCCAACTTCACCCACGGCGGGTATAGAGCACCCCCACCCCCACCAACATGTCTGAGTACAGCTATGCACCGCGGCACCGTACGCGGGAGCCCGAGTACGTCACCGAGACCACATACATTGAGCGCGGCGGTCGTGGAGGCGGGGCACGAGATCTCGTCTACCGCCCCGCAGCGCGCGAGGATAGCATCGAAGAAATTCCCCGCGACTTCCCTCCTGGTGCCGAGTTTAGGCAGACCAAGTACCGCGAGGAGTATGTGCCGCCTCGCCGTACCCGCTCAGTGAACCGTGGCTACGACGACGACTACCATGACCGTCCCCGTCGACGTGAGCGCGACTATGATGACCGCTCCGAGTACTCTGAGCGCCCCAGGCCTGAGCGCCGCAAGTCCATCGTCGACAAAGTCAAGGACTTTGGCGAGTCAGCAGGCCTGGGAGGCATCATCGGCGCAGTCACTGGCCGCGAGCGATCACGCTCCCGCCCTCGTCGAGACGACCGTGGCTATGATAGCGACAGATACGGATACCACGATGATCGCGACCGCCGAAGCAGCCGCTACGGTTCACGTTCGCGCAGCCGCAGCCGAGGAGGACGCAAGTCTGAGAAGTGGGAGCAAGCCGCCAAAGCCGCTCTCGTCGCCGGTGCCGTTGAAGCTTTCCGCAGCCGCAATGAAGCCGGTCCATGGACTGGTGCTAAGGGTCAGCGTGTCGCAACTGCCGCTCTCGGTGCTGCCGGTATCGACGGTCTCATCGACAGAGACCCTGGCAAGCACGAGAAGAGACACGTCGCCGAATCTGCCTTGGGTGGTCTTGTCGCTTCTCGCCTAGCCAACGGCTCTCGCTCGCGTTCTCGTGCTCCTCGTGGCCGTGACGACTCCAGGTCTCGCTCGCGTTCTCGTGCCAGGTCCAGGTCCAGGTCCATCTTCGGACGCTCTCGCTCTCGTGGCCGCTCCCGCTCTCATTCCAGTGAGGGGGGGAAAAGCGGTCTCGCCAAGGTAGCCGGTACCGGTGCTGTGCTCGCAGCAGGCAAGGCTCTATACGACCGTGTACGCTCCAAGTCTCGTTCCCGACGCGAGCGATCCCGCTCTTCCAGCGCCGACAGCTACGTGCCATCACGTAGGGGCAACCGCCGCTCGTACAGCCGAGGCCGCGGTATGGACGACCAGTATTCCGAAGCTCCTTCCAGGACTAACCCAGACCACAGACTAGCCGCCGCCGGTGGAGCAGGCGCAGGTGCTCTAGCAGCGCAGGGTGGAGGAGCAGATCGGCTTGGACGGGACGCTATCAGTGATTCCGAATCGTCCACCGATATGGAGGAGAAGCGCAAGAAGCTACGAGGTAAGGAACTCCTCACCGCGGGTCTAGCCACTGTGGCCACCATCCACGCGGCGCACGGAGTCTACTCTTCCATGGTAGCCTCGGAAAACCGCCGCAAGCTCGTTGGCGAGGGCGAAATGTCACCCGAAGAAGCGCGCAAACGCAAGTCCAAGAACATGCTCCAAGACGCTGCCGCCGTGGGTATCGCTGCTCTCGGTATCAAATCAGCCTACTCTGAGTGGAAAGAAATGAACGAGCAACGCCACAGCGTCAAGGAGCTTGAGACGCGCCGCCGCAAGAGGAGAAAGCTCCGTGAACGACGCGAAAGAGAAGCCCGTCAGAATGCCTTGGGAGGCAATATGAATGGTGCAGGCGCTAATCCGTATGCATATCCTGTAGCTGCCAACCAGTCCTACCCTACATCCTATGCGGATGCGAATCCCTATGGTAGCTCGGTACCGCCGCCACCCATGGGCGCGAGGTACTAGATGTTTACCCGACTACCATCTTTGTTTCTTTGGTTCTTCTTCGAAAAGGCATTTTTTTTTCTTGGTTAATTGTACTGCCGTGGTTTTAGAAGTGTTGTTACAGACCTTATTCTTTCAGGCTTGGAGAGGCAGAATTGAGGAGGTGAATGTCATTGTTCTTTTTTTTTTTCAATTCCATTCCTTTTACACGCGGATCCTTTTAGCTCTGATGAATGATGATTATGGTAGCGGATGGATGGCAACTTGTTGGATTGGCGAAGAGAAGAAGAGGCATATTGGGTTAATGCGACCACGGGTCTTCTGGCTCGAAAACGAATGATTCACGACACGACTTATGAATCGAGAATAGATAGGGAATCCAAAATGGTCTCTTCTAATCATGCTTTTCACACATCTTGTTTTTCGAATGATGTATTTCGATAAATAAAGGTAGATCAGATACCGCAATCTCTCGTGAATACGACTCGTGTATGATGGCACAAACCTTGGACAACTACCATGTCCTTTGGCGAGCCGTTCACTTTTTATCATCAAAATCTTTCATAACATCAGGATCAAGGTTCAGATTTTCTTAAATTGGTTTTTTTCCGAGCTAGACTTTTGATTGAAGACATGGGTTCAGCTTTCAACTCGATGGATGCTAGGACGAAGAGGCACTGTGATACGTGATGCCAAACTAACAAAACAAAAGGGAAATACAGGCATCCACGTTTCTTCAAAAGACTCAATCACCATAGGTACACGGCTACATACATTCCATAAGCCCCAGGGTATGAAGAGGATGTGGGGAAAAAAACGACCAAAACATGTGTAAAGCAGATGTGGGATGTGAAGTTGAGGTCAGAAAACACCATGTCGCCAGGACCCCTGTGTTTTTAGCGACCTTCGTCATCGGTACTGTCGTCCTCCATGTCGGGCTCATCGACTGCCCATAAGATGAAAGGTCCGTTGTACTCTAACTATTGTTTGTTAGTATACGTCGAAAGGAAGACTTCATGAGATCACTTACGCTAGGATGACCCTGCTCAGAAGCGAACCACCATCGACCCAGAATGATCCGACCACCTGGCAGAACAACGCCCTCATATGCCCAGAGGTTGTCTTCGTTTGGATGGTCGTAGTCTTGGGTAAAGTGCTTCATGAAGGTTATGCGCTGCCAGCCGGGGATGCCACCTTGCGGAGGCAGTGTGTTGAGCCATCCAAGAGCCATGTATTCGTCCTCAAGGTCCTCACCCTTGCCCTCAAATTGAATGCTGCTTGTCGTGGTCTTGGCAGCACTCCGACCCTGAGTCTTGATGCTTTCCTTCCCGGTGTCGTGAGCGAGCGAGCGGAGACGATCTTCAAAAACGGGTGGCCATGGTAGCTGGCGGCCATCAGGTAGAACACTATCTTGTGCAAAAGAGAGCTCGAGGGACTATGTGTGATTAGTAGCTGTACAAGTACCTGATCAATTCTCAGTTCCATCATACCTGGATCTTGCCTTCATCGACATTCTTGTCAATGTATACCTGCTTGCCTGGTCCTTCTCGACGCAGCTTCCGAACCTCGGAGTTCTCTAGGAAAGAGTATGTGCCCTTCCAGTACCTACTCAGAAGCTGAGCGCCATTTGTAAGCTGTTCTCGCCATGCGGAAGGCTTCTGGGTGGCGTCGAGCTCTTCAATCTTGTCGAAGAGTGTCTGAGCGTTTTCGTTCATCATATGGTGGCGGAAGAAGTTCATGGCGTGCAGCATCCATCCGAGATTTAACTTGGTGTGATCTGACGAGAAGAGCGGAGCAGCAACGGCAGAGAGGTAAACAGCGTGCTGTGACTCCTCAAAAGCAAAGATGTTATGTTCCAAGCCTTCAAGGTTGAAAACAAACTGAGAGCACATGAGCTTGACTGCGGCAAGTCCATCGTCGATGTGCATCAACACGCCGGGTGGGGTGTCAGGGGCACGTCGGTCGTTGTTAAGGAGACGGGAGTTGAGAATAAAGTTCCGGATGTGGGCGTGGTTCTTGCAACGGAGACGGCCATGCTCGTCAACTTGGGTAGCCCCTTGGAATGACTCTGTAGCGTTTTAGCACATGAAAAGCGTGCTTAGTTCATGGGGATTTCCAAGCTGTACGGTTCAACCTACCAATCATCATATCTTTGAGCATATTCACCACCTGTCTCTCGCCTTGACGAATACCATGGAAGAAGGGGTATTTGATGCCATGTCTAAGCTGCTTAGAGCGTCGCTGGTATACGCGTCGCAATTGCAGGTTGGTAGGGCCGTCCTTGAAGTCGTACTTCTCGCGGTACTTTGCGCGCCAGAAGGAAAGTTTGTCGGCGTCGATGGCATCGTTTGTAGCACGACATATCAAGCGATACATCGCAATGTCGTTGTCGTTGTCGAGTTCATGGACGATGGCCTTGTTAAGCTACCGGCAATCGTCAATGTCTACACGACTATCCACCTGCATGTACATACCTCTATGGGTAGAGAGTTGAATGCCGTAGCAGTAGATGGGCCTCGAAGGCGAGACATGCTGATGTGGGAGACTAGTATTAGGTCAAGAAGTTGAAATATTCGAGGATTCAATGGTAGAGGTAGCGAGTTTGCGGAAGAAGAAGGACTGACAGAGTAAAGGGATGATAGATGATATACGGTGGGGAGAGCACCCACAATAGCCGCGAGTAAAGGTACGCTCCTATTGTGTACTACGAAGTGAGGGGGATAAGGGTCCAGCTGGCCGTAGACGGCCGTCGCGAGATGACGTGAAGGTGGAACGCTGCTTATTTTCTCCAACTGAGCAGTACTACCTACCGATTCCAACGGCTATTTCAAACTATGCGATTACCTGAAGCTCCGCGTGTAGGATTCAGTATTCCGGATCGGACAGGGTAGTTGAGGTGCTTTTTGACGGGATTGCTGAGAGCGGCGGTGACGAAGACTTGCAAACGATGGTGATGTGCCAAAAGGCGTTTGCAGCGGGAGAGCGAGATTCCAACGTGTTACGTAGACGTGGGATGCAACGGCTGAAGACGGTGTCGATGTAGGAGACATTTCTGAAGAAAGCATGTTTGGAATGTGAGGTTGAAGACGCTGATGATGGTTGCAGTCGCAGCTACTCCTCCCTCTTCCAGGTGGCCTCCAGGGAAGGTATAGCCAATGACACACAACCCATTCCGAAGTTCGGCATGCCACATCGTGCATGATGTTCTGCGTAAAGTCAGTAAACGACCACAGACCGAAAAGTGTAAGAGGTTTTGATGCAGCCACAGCGCTGTGTGGTGCGTACAGTGCATGACTACGCAATCAAGATACCTAACACGGCATATTCGAGAACTGTACGCTCTATCCAATCATCATCTTCAGACCAACGCGCCGACTACAGCTGCACCAACAGCCCAATAGCCTCTGCTCCCAACACGCCACCTCATCGCAGCACTAGTCGTCTCGCTCGGCTGAGGCGCACTTCCAGATCCTGTCGGACTCGCAACCTCTCCATCCTTCGCCGCCTCGCTCACATCCGCAACACCACTACCATCTTCTCTCGTGACGACGAAGATCTCGCCCGTAGAATCCGAACTCATGAACAAGCGACCCTGGACATCCCACGCAAGACCAACAGGTCGGAAGCAAGAGCCAGGGCAAATAGAGAGATCGGGGTTAGAGACGACATCAGTTGCGGCTGTGGTGCTGTTTGCAGGTGCGACAGGCGAGCCGTTGCCGTCAAATTGGACGAGGCTGAGCTTGTAGCCGATAAGCTCCTCACGGTTCCTACACATTTGTAAGTAAATAATGTGTAGAAAAGTCTACGATCACGTTACCATGAGCCGTGCATCGTTACCCATGCGGCAGTGCCATTGGGGTTGAACTTGATATCGAGGGGAGCCATGTGAGCATCAAATGTGATTCTGGGAGCAATACGGTCATCCTCGCAGGATGTATCGTTGACAGTTGCGTTCTGGTTTCCGATAGCGAATTGCTGGCCTGTCATACCACCAAAGTCTGGCACCTCAGATATGTTCCATGCCGTGAAGCACGAAGGATAGCCATAATTGCCACCCTGTACGTCGCTCTCGGTTCCGTTGAGATAGCCGTGAAAGTTCAGCTCTTCACCGGGATTGTTCTGGTTAATAGTCTGTCCACTTCGTGAAATGTTGTCAACGCTGTTCTCGACAGAGTAGATACCGCCTGAGACAGGTTCCTCAGCTATTCCTACCGAGTTTCGGAGACCCCAACCTAGCAACAATCCGCTCGACGCATGATCGTACGCAGAGTCGGTCATGTTGTCCACGTTGAAGGCTTTGATGGTTGAGACCCCCGTAGTCACGTC
The DNA here is from genome assembly GCA_009289805.1 of Alternaria gansuensis. Classification (NCBI taxonomy): domain Eukaryota; kingdom Fungi; phylum Ascomycota; class Dothideomycetes; order Pleosporales; family Pleosporaceae; genus Alternaria; species Alternaria gansuensis. The sequence goes on along the minus strand of WBOK01000184.1, from coordinate 119,276 downwards.
TAAAGCCTGAAGGTCGATGTTGCCCACACTGCCCCGAGAGACGAGTAGCATCCCAGGAACAGTCTGAGACATGAGAAGAGTCCGCGTGGTGTGGCCCTCATTATCTCCCATACCCTCAATGATGTCGCGAGATTCAGACGTAGTCTGACCCTGGGACGCATCGTAGTCCCAAGCGTAGACATTGCTGCGAGATGATGCATAGAGCGTGTTGCCATCCTCTGAAAAAGCGATTCCGTGGTTCAACTATCATGGTCAGTCGCCGACAACATCTTAATTCGCCTCTTGATAACACGACGCAAACGCTCACAGATTCATCCTCAACAACCCTCTGCACATTCCCATCAACCCTAACACAAGCTCCATCCCCCGTCAACCTCAACCTGCTAACCCCATGCTCCTGCTCCACAACAAGCAGCCCACCTTCCCGATCGAAAATAATGCCGCGTGGATCCCTCAGCCCATTAGCCACAATCTCGACACAGAAACCCGGCGCAACCGAAGGAGCACCATTTTGTGGGGCAATAGGACTCGTGCATGCGGTTGCAGCGGTGGATTGCGCTTTGACCGTCAGCACAACGGAGCATACGCTCAGGCCCACCACGGCCATTGAGTGTTTCAGTGCCATGTTGGACTGCGGAGAATGACGTGACAAATTGGCCTATGTGGACGAGCGAATTGATTTGGGCAACAGAGCCGCTGGGGCTAATAAGTCGGAAGCGTGGTTTGTTAGCGAGAATAGGGAAGTTGGGACGCGTTATGCAAGGTACGGATGTAGTCGAGTCAACACGGACTCTCTCTTTCTCTCTCTCTCTCTGTGTGTGTGTGTGTGTTTACGCTGTGGAGACCTGAGGATGTTTTGTTGTTTTGATCACAAATACGAGTAGCTGACCATCTATGAGGAAGAACAACAAGAGAGGCCCTAAAGCGCTTAACATATAGGCAATCTCCATGATCTAGTAAGTAGTACAAGTGGCAGTTACTTCTCTTGGTGTCGTCTTCCGGTGTTCTTTTTTCTAGCCTGCGCCTCCTAAGGTAGGCCATCGTCATCGACCATGGATGAATGAAAGCGCGGGGTCTTGCAACTTGGCTATTATCAAACCATCGCAGTCTCATGTACATGCATACGCAGTTGGCGAGGACGGATTTAGGGAACTACAGTACTCGCCTTCGTGTTGGTCTCATGTTTCAAAAGGCAGGTCGCGCGACCGGTTTTGGTGTCGACATGTAATGGTGCAGTAGGGGTGTGGAGGCTCTGTTTCCAGTACGACCGAGCTGGCCAGAGGTATTTTCCCTTACCGTTGGACGCGTATATGTGCTCGCCGGGGAATCGGACCAACAATGGCAGTTATGCGTCCCGTAAGCCATATCGCTGGGAAAACAGGAATATGCATCGTGGATGACAGTGGAGCACACACCTGTTAGCGCGTCCCTCGGTTAGTGGTAGTTTCGGCCTCATGGCTGCAAGGCGACATGGGCTTTATTTGTTGTGATCTTCCAGGATTGTTAGCGCGTAGCTTGACATGTACAATTGACCATTACAGTACAAGTGAAAAGAGCAAGTTGGTGCTGTGTCTGTTATATCGTCTAATGATCTTCTGCAACTGACCCGCTCGGGCAGAAGCGAACACGAGTGTTGGTACGCTGCTGTACGAAGATCTGGCTGTCCGGCATGAACACTATGCGCACGCATGCGATCATCAATGCGTGCGGGAAACTGCGCCTCAATCGGCGTTGCCTTGGTAGCTGGCTCATCAAAATGCGATGCGTGGGAATGCATTAGTGGCGTGTGATTCGGCTACGGGTCTGCAGTAGTTGGCCTCGCAACATCAACAACAACAACAGACCGGAAGTAATGGTAGTTTTATGAAAAACATCTTCAATCCAAGACTTGGACAGAGCGATGAAATCCGACGTGACCGTCTTCTAAAAGCAAGAAGCGGTGTACGGCGAGTTACAAAATATGGTACGGGTAGTTGTCAAGGACCACAGAATGGCCTAGACTACCTAATTATGATGGAAATGCCCCCGATTCCGAAAGCTTAAAGGGTAGACAGGCATCACAGTGGATCAGCGGGGCCGTAGTGAAGGATATGTTCCATATTCTGTGTATTCATGTCTCAGGAGACAGTGACTGTGGCCGTCAGGTATTGATGCGCTGGTTTTTGAGAGGACCCTCGTTGTGATTCAAGATACCGTAGATCAAGAAAGACAAAGGAACAAAGAAACAAAGAGAAAAACCCTCAACCCGCTTTTGTACATGAGTGAAACGTGTAAAAAGGCGGCTCGCAAACTGCGCGGTATGCCCGTCCCGCCAGGAGAGTAATATATGCTTAACAACCACATAGGAAACCCAATCCTTAATGCACCGTATTCTTCCATTAGACAAAACACATGCAAAGTGCGCGCATGCACTTCAAATTGCATGCATCCTCTTTTCCACGTGTATCCTGGCTGAGAGATGCTGCAACTTAGGCAAAAAGGAATCGCAAATGCCATGTCGCTCCAAATGCAGTACTTAGCCTGGCCTTATAGTCGACGGCTGCGTAATTAATACAGGTTGATAGGTAATCAGGCCGCAAAGCCCCAATCGTCGCTCGAACGCTCTGATCCAAAGGGAAATATCTAGAAGAAACTTTAGTTTCTCCTTACAAACTTTTGCCCAGGTGCGTGTGGCCAGCACGAAGCGAGTCGTATGCTTCTTTTAACATGCTCGTAAGTCGCGTCGTTGTATCTTGCGGGTCTACATTACTGTCATGAGCTTCATCTGAGCCGCAAGATCCGCCTCTTGTTGGTGGATCGTGCCGAATGGCGGCTCCTCGTGCAGTGGGCTCGCGAGAGGACTTGAGTACAAACCCTCCGCGTCCCTGATGGTGTCTTTGACTTTGCGCGTCAACGTACTGACATATGGCACGATGCGTCGCAGAGTCGCGGTATCGAATGGAACCTTCTTCGAAGGTGTCGATGGTATTGGGGGCGCATCCAGAAACGGCTCGTACGCGCTTCTCCTCTTTTGAAGCGCTTCGATAACCGAACGCGCTTTGGCTTCTGAGTCTTTGCGGGGTCTCGTAACGATAGTCTTCGATTCTTGGGTACCAGAAGTGGCGTCAAACTCCTGTTTCGCTGGTATCGGTGAAGATTGCGGGGTAAAGATTCCGTTGTTTGAAGGAAGGATAGACTTCCTCAACGGGCGCGCTGATTGGGGCAGGTTCATGGTGCTATCCTCGTTGGGGGATGATGATTTGCGCCTTCCTCTTCCATGGCTAGGGCTAGCAGGTGGGTCCTCGAAAGCACCATCGTCGAAGCCGGGCGATGATGGTGGTGAGTCGTGAGCGACGCCCTTGTGGTCGGCCTCTTGATCTGCAAGCTCAATCATGGCATCCACTTCGAGCCACATGCCCGAAGGTGCGTCTTGTATCATACCAAGCGCAACAGCGCGTGCTCTTTGCTCTTTAAGTTCCTCAATTAGCAAACCCCATTCGCGCAAGAGACCAATATTTGCAAGAACATTGTTCTGCTGCTCTTGTATGCTCTTTGGTACAACCATAGCTGAGCCACTGTCCACCCTAGGGGAGCTTCCCTCTTCAGCAACAGGCTGCTCGGTGAGTTCGGAAAAGTCAAAGTCGTCGTTCCAGTCTTCGGTAACACCCTTGCTTCCAACACCCCAGGTGCCAAACTTGTTTGTGACGACTGCGTTACGCTTGCCAGTCAGATCTGGAACCACAGGCACACTCTGACTGCGAGCGTGCAACCCGCTGGGTATTCGGCGACCAACAGAGCGACTGCCTCTACGATCTGCATCCTTCTTTCCGTGCACTGTCCGGGGACGCGGCGGTGTGCGGTCTCCCAAATTCTTATCTGCGATTTGCTGTTCAGACCAATCGAAGATACTGCTGCGCGCGTCCTTGTCACCAAACTCTGATGTGGAATGCTGGGGCGTAGTTGGGTTGGTAATGGAGCCTGGTGCGAGGAGATGGGTGTGCTGTCGCAAAAGCGCCACGGGGTTGGCCTTGTGGTTGACTGTTGGATGATCAACCCAGGGATCCTCATCATCTACCTCCTCTAGTGACCACCTACTGCTATCGTCTTCGTCTCCTGTGCGCGAGTCCCATTCCAATGTGCCAAGCGAAAGCGGCTTGGGCATGCTCGGGGGAGACGACGGTATCGCCTTGGGGAATAGCGGCGCACTGTGTGTTCGGGTGACAGTGGGCGAATCCTGCAAGGAACGTTGGGGGCGCACTGTCCGCACGGGCGTCGATATGCTCTCCTCTTCCTCAGTGATGCTCTGGTGGCCGGCGACACCATCGGGCGTGAGCTCTCCAAAAGAACCGGGCGGCAGTAGATCTCGTAGGGCTGTAATCTTGACTTTGGAGGGGGGTGACTCGTCGAATATGGTTTCAATGCGAGGCCCACGCGCGCCGCCCGTTGAGCCTCTAGTCGCACCTGTGCGCAGCGAATCAAACACAGTCTCGCTCTGGCCGTCAGCGTCGTCTTCGTCGCCGGAGCTTAAGGCGCGAAGTTCATTATCAGACGAGCCGACCAATGTCGAGGCTTGTTCTGAGGGGGCCATGGAATAACGCGAGGCCCGAATTCCCGATTGCGCCAGAGTAGGGGATGGAGGCGCTTGATTGGTGCCCGGTGCGGCTGAGGCCAAAACCTCGGGCTGCTGCTGAGGCATTGGCGCCAAGCCCGCGCCAGCGACGGGATCGGTCGAGGAGAAGGCAGGGAAGGGCGACGACACAGGTCTGCGTCGAGAGACATTGCGTGCAGGTGCTGTGTCGGCAGGCCCGGCTGACGTGGCGATGTCGTGTTTGGTTGGTGTTGGGCCTGTCCCATCTCGTCGGCTTTCTCCAAACGAGGTGCTATGTGGCCGTCTGCTCATGGTAGGCAGAATAGGTGCTGAGTTGACCCGCTGGCTCGCAAGGCGGGAAGGTCTAGGTCTGGGTCTGGACACTGCGCTGGTTCGCTCCTTCTTGGACGAAAGGAATGAGGTGATGGAGAAGGAGCGCCTAGATCTGGAGGCATTCTCGGCTTGTGCTGTGGAGGGCCGGTCGCGAGTTTGGTTTGTTACTTTGGTAGCAAACGTGGCCGCCATGCTAAGCGGCGTCTCTGTCCGACTCACGAAGAAGACGCTTTCAGCATCGTCGCCTGTTGAGTCGTCCACGTCATCTGCGCCTGCTACGACCGATCTTGCGAGCACGAGCATGGGCTTGTGCTTCTCGTCGGGGAATATTCTCTTGAACCCATTTGCATGCGCCACCGAACCTCTTCGCCTCGCCAGTGTCCGCTCCTTGGTGATTCTCGCTGTGAAGAATTGGGAATACTTGACCTCTCCGTCATTACCCGCTAAACTCTGGTGCTCGTCTGCTGAAGTGTGCTCGGCCGTCATGGATAGCCGCGCGCCGTAGCTGTGGAGCGTCGCGCTGCGTTGGTGACTGGTCGCCGGACGGCGAAAAGACGGCCGGAGCGTGGTAGAGCCCAGAACAGGCGCTTCACGAGGCGCGCGCGCTGACGAGGAGCGCTTGACGAGCTTGTTTCGCGGTCCTGCTGGTGTAGAGCGTTTGTCGACTATGGGCACGGTTGAGCCGTCGTGTGAGAAGGCCATTGAGCCATTGGAGCACGAAACGGCTGGTGATAGTGGGGACGGGCTGGTAGCCCTGCTCGACGAGTTGGAAATGGACGAGAGGCGCTTGATCCACGAGGCTCGCAGTGTAGGCGCGTATCTTGTCGTGTCCACATCGGACACACTCTGTTCACTCGAAGGGTAGTTGTTCGCGCTGCTCGGCAATGGCAGCGCCGCATCGTCACTCGTTTTCCTCGTCACAATTTGCAGCTGGGAACGGCCTTCCTGACTGAGTCGAGTCGCAAACGACATGCGCGAGGCAGGGGCGACAGGTATAGGAGCACGGAAGGAAGGCGCGGTCGTGGTCATGGCAGTAGTAGACATTGGATTCGGACTCGGCTCGTATGCCGGCGTAGCCTTTTTCTTCTTGGGGTGCGACGAGTCGAAGGGGGCCTCCCGTCCAAAGGCCAAGCCGACAGAGGATGTACCAACAACAGTGGCAGTGGCACAGAGCTGCATCACAAAGGTCCGTCAGTCATGGCGCCTAGTATGAATTTTTACAAGAGAGATATATCGAAGTAAAGTAAGACTGGCCAGGTGCAGCCGCTCTCGGAAGTAGGCGCAGTATTAGAGATGTTGGATCGAGAAATATCAAAACAAACCAAGGGTAGCTGCAGAGCGTACAGAAGATCCACGGACTATGAGATAGAGAAAACGCAGGGCAATTACCGTTGGAATCGTTTTCATTCTCGTTGGAAACCAAGCCGCCGGGGGAAGGTCACTCGTCGAGGCGCTTGTGACGATTTGTCGAGCATTATGGCATGTCAGGGTGCCGGGGAACCAGGGATCGCGAGCTGCACGAGTAGGGACGGTGGGAATGGAGGGGCTCGATCAGGCGCTGGGGCAGACGGACTGCATTACGCAGTGTGGCAAAGAAAGGACGGCACAGGCACCGCGACGGGCTGAAGCAGAGAGGTGGAGCTCGACGAGGAGCGAGCGGAAGAGTGAAGAGAACGCACTGCTTGTTGCTTCTGGGATCTACGTTGCAGGGCTACCCAGCGCTCTTTTGGATTAGCGAGATGTCGCCGATGAGGGCTGATGTAGCGGCAGCTCGACTCGAAACATAACATGGAGACACACAGACCCCATGGCCTCACTTTGCTCTGTCATAGCTCCCCGCTGCGTGCAAGGCCAATCTCCAATTTCATCAACCAATTGCTGCATGCGACGGCGTGCCCAAGCCAAAAATGTCCAGCAACTGTGAGGGCCCGCTGCGGTGGCCAGTACCACGACCTCTTTTGCGCGAGTCCGTCTAGGACGAGCTCTAGCGCCGAGTAACAACAATCAACAACAATCAGGGACACGGCGCAGAGAGGCTGGAAGAAGCCCTTTGCCGTCAGAGCTACCCAAATATAGTGTACCAGACAGGATCCCGGCCGCCCGTTATAACACACGGTGATTGGCAGCCGGCCGCTGAACAGCCTGGAGAGACAGACCCCTGTCGTGGAGTGGAGATGTTTGCTGATCGCGGCGTACCCAAGTGTCAACCGGCTTAGGTGTACTATGTGTACATGGCAGTGGGGACTTTGTGGATGCATATGGATGATGCCCAGGCTGTGGAGCCTGCGTGGTAGCGAAGGTGTGCGTGCGGCCTTGGACTGTGCAGCCACGGAGCCATCGCATGCTACCTCTCCAGCACCCCAGCACCCGGCACAGCCAACGGCAGAGGAACCCTGGTACATACGAGCATGGTCGTGTGGAAGATTTTTCGAATCCGCTGTTCGGGCACCACCTGCACTTCTGCGAAAAGCTGGTCCAGGTCAACATGGTCGATAGCCGAAACGCAGAGCACGTCAGCCCCAGAGCGGAGAAGTGGTAAGAGGCGGGCACACGGGTTGAGGATAGGACAGACACGGTGACCGAGGCAGCGAATTCTGCCCGCAGGGGATATCTCCGATCAATGCGTGCACTGCATGATATGCCCACCATAGTCTTGTAGGCATCCGTGGTCCTGTACAAGTTTTCTTTCGAGGCCAAACGACATGGCCACATCACAGGTTGCATGCCCGCAGCCAAGGCGGCCCAAGACAGCTGAATGACGACTACCACGGCCAGGATAGACTCCAGACGCTTTTGCAGGCTGCCGGGGCCGTTGTGCCCCTCGCTCTGGTTATAGTGGCCGCACGTTGGAGTCCATCTGGCAGACGGCTTGCTGGGCGAGCGGTGCGGTGCAAAGCCCGAGGTGACTGTGTGATGCATGCTGTTCCGCGGGAACACAGGAGAGGCGAGTGCCCGGGACAATCCCAGGAGCATATCACTACCAAGGCGCGTCCAGACGCGTGGTGCAGATCCGCCATCTCTGCCAGTCCACAAATGCAGAGATGGGTTGTCATGTGTGTTGGATAGGCGGTCGGCGTCGTCGCCCTGATTGGCCGTCGCCCGCTGCTTGCTGAATCGCCGCCACGCCACATTTGGCTCCCCACGTCAAAATGTTCAGACAGCCGTAGCACCGCAACAAGCAGAGACCGCCACCCACTGCCCCGCTAGTGCACCGTTACTACCGGAAAAAGAGTCGACTGTATTGCCCGCTCGCCGACCACGCCAGTGCCACCGTGACATCAACTGCGGCCGACGTTGGCATTATCGGACAAGGCACCGTCCACCGTCTCCCGCCAACCCGCGACCATGGAGGCTGAGATCAGGAGCCAGATCCCTAACATTGACCCTGTCCTGTCAGAGTACTCAGCGGGCTACCTTAGCCATGCTGCCAGCCAGTTCACTTCCGACTCGGATCCAAATGCCCCCTCGCCGCTTGAGGAAGCGGCTGCCACCGTGAGCGCACTGCTCTTATCCGCTTCGGGAGATCTTTCAAGCCAGAATGAGACGAGCATTCAGAACCTTGTCGACAAGTTCATCTCCCGGCTGAACGCCGCCCATGGCACAGACGGCGAGCGCCGCCAGATGGCACCTTCAGCTAGGAAACTCGACCAGGCTATCCACGTGGGCTCTTCCAGGAACATCTCCTCCACGCTAGGTCTCGCTGGTGGCGCCGTTGATTTGGAATCTGCCAACACACGCAAGGTCGAATCCAGGGTCGACCGCAAGAAGCTTGAGAAGGCCGAACGCAAACTCCGCGCCAAGCAGGATCGCAAAGAATTCAAGAATGTTGAATATGAAGCATCCCGACTGCTCAACGAACCCAACGAAGCGCAGAGCTATGAAGAGTTCTACATGGCCGTCAACCCGCTGCAACTGGGCGAAGCTGCCTCAAAGAGCAAAGATATCAAGATTGATAGCTTTGACATCTCCATGCCTGGATTGCGTATTCTTACAGACAGTTCCCTGACGCTCGCATACGGCCGAAGATACGGTCTGGTAGGTCAAAACGGCATCGGTAAATCCACCTTGCTTCGGGCCCTTGCTCGCCGTGAGGTCGCTATTCCTACGCACATTTCGATTCTCCACGTCGAACAAGAGGTTAGTCAGCCTGCACACCATGGCACTTGCAACAACTGACTTTACCTATAGATTACTGGTGACGATACACCTGCGCTGCAGGCTGTCTTGGATGCCGACGTTTGGCGCAAGCATCTCCTCAGGGAGCAAGAGAAGATTAGCAAAGAGCTAGCTGATCTTGAAGCGGAGCGTGCTACCATGGCAGATACCTCTGCAGATGCCGCCAAGTTAGATACCCAACGTGAGGGCCTCGACACTACTCTGAGCGACATCCATGCCAAGCTTGCCGAAATGGAGTCAGACAAAGCAGAGTCTAGAGCAGCGAGTATCCTCGCCGGTCTTGGTTTCTCACAAGAGCGACAACAATTCGCGACCAAGACATTCTCTGGAGGATGGAGGATGCGACTAGCACTTGCACGTGCGCTCTTCTGTGAGCCCGATCTATTACTGCTCGACGAACCGTCCAACATGTTGGACGTCCCCTCCATCACCTTCTTGGCGAACTACCTCCAGGGCTACCCAAGCACTGTACTCGTCGTATCTCACGACCGAGCATTCCTGAACGAGGTAGCCACCGACATCATTCACCAACACTCTGAGCGACTCGACTACTACAAGGGTGGCAACTTTGACTCGTTCTACGCGACCAAGGAAGAGCGCCGCAAGACAGCTGTTCGCGAGTATGAAAAACAAATGGCGGAGCGCGCGCATCTGCAAGCTTTCATCGACAAGTTCCGATACAACGCCGCCAAGTCTTCCGAGGCCCAGTCCAGGATCAAGAAGTTGGAGAAGATGCCTGTCCTCACCCCACCAGAGGCAGCATACTCGGTGCACTTCAAGTTCCCGGAGGTGGAAAAGTTGTCGCCTCCTATCATTCAAATGAGCGGTGTTACCTTTGGATACAGCCCGGACAAGATTCTACTCAAGAATGTGGATCTCGATGTGCAACTCGACTCACGTATCGGTATCGTAGGACCCAACGGTGCCGGAAAGACGACCGCTTTGAAGCTTCTCATAGGCGCACTTCAACCCACGACTGGTATCATCTCGCAAAACCCACGGTTACGCGTAGGCTTCTTTGCGCAACATCACGTTGACGCGTTGGACCTGAACGACAGTGCAGTCGGCTTCATGTCCAAGACGTACCACGGACGGGCGGATGAAGAGTATCGTCGTCACCTCGGTGCCTTTGGTATTACGGGTATGACCGGACTGCAGAAGATGGAACTGTTGTCAGGAGGTCAAAAATCCCGCGTTGCCTTTGCGTGCCTGGCGTTGCAGAACCCGCATATTCTCGTGCTTGACGAGCCGTCCAACCACTTGGATATCGAGGCCATGGACGCGCTCTCGGATGCACTGAACAAGTTCCAGGGTGGTGTGTTGATGGTCAGTCACGACGTCACTATGCTGCAGAATGTATGCACAAGCTTGTGGGTGTGTGACAACGGCACGATCGAGCACTTTGACGGCACTGTCAAAGATTACAAGCGTCGCATTACAGCGCAAGCAAACGAGGCTGGAGTGGTAGCGAAGCACTAGATTGGGGTCTTGGGACATAGAATGTGTGATAGTGATGAATGACAAACTTGTCCATGCGCTCTCCGACTAAACTCTGCATCTACGCTGTATCCGTTGTGTTTTCAACTGCACACATGCGGTTTGGTGTTGTTATATCTGTTGTGCCGGTTGTAACACCTGATTCCATTGTGCCTTCCCTTCGAAAGCTGGAAGGGACGCTAGACCCAAACCAAACGCCTGGGCCCATGGACCTCTCTCCGCGTCCATCGCACCTCATCACACGCACCACATCTCCCGCCCAGCACTGCAAGCAAACATTTGCTTCCCTTTCACCTCCAACACTGCTCCACCTAATGCGCGTAGCTGCCTCGTGGTGCCCACGCGCTCAGGTTTAATTGACAGCGGCTATTAGCGCGCTTGCCCCTTCGAGCTCATTATCCGTGCTGTCCAATACACAACCACCGGCACCTTGTCGCGCACGCAGACTTCCAGTACAGACGGCTTGTCCGTAGTCACTCCTTTGCCTCCGAATCCCACCGATTGCGATTCCTCCCGTCCACCCTACGCCGTTACAGCGCCCGCCAGCAGCACCGCAGCATTAACGACGACAGCCGGCGAATCACCCTACCCACCTCCCTTCTCCTCCCTCTTCTTCCCGCCCGAGGACGCTGAGGAACGCGACAAGCTCTGTGAAACCACAGAAGACGAATCACCTCCCGCATTCACATCGGCGCCTGCCTTTACCGCATCATCCTCGTCTGCTGCCGCTGTAGCTGCTACCAAAGCCGCCCTCCCGTCCGACACCAAAGACGGCTCTAGTAGCAAAGACGTTGACGACGGAGAACCACCGCCGCCCTATAGCGAAGGATCAAGCCCGCTCGAGTCTTTTACGTACGTAATGGCATCCGCAGGAGGTCCCGCGAGTATCATTACTCAAGTGTCGCAAACAACAAATGCCGGACCGCCCATCAACACATTGGGTGGATCAGACGAGAACATCACTCTGGAGCTGAGGTATGGACATAGTTCGCCACACGCGACACTGAAGGCTAACTCGAATTAGGGGCACGCGGTTCACTCTATCGCGAGACGAACTTTTAACCCTCCCTGAATTTGTCCTCCTGTCTCTCTTTCCCAATGGCCTGCTCCCAGATGGGCACATGAACTCCTACCACGATGGAGACGTATACCCAGTCGACGTTGGTAACCCTACTTCTTCTTCTTCTTCTTCTTCTACTTCTTCTACTTCTTCTTCTTCTTCTTCTTCTTCTTCTTTTTCTACTCCCCTCCTGTTGGCCCCAGTAGCTAAGATCTTGTACCACCTTTCCAACCCCGCATTATACTTATCTGACAATATTTATTCTTCACAGTATGACCCAAACTCCCTACAGTACATGTTGGATTTCTTCCGCACTGTAGCCCAGACCATCCCCGCATCGCCTCCTTCACCGACCACTACCTCCGACCATGCTGCCGAAGCTGTGCCCATTGAGCCTATGCATGGATCCGCTAGAGACATGCTCCAGGACCGTGCCGGAATAATTGTCCTTCGCGAGGACCTCGACTTCTACGCCATCCCCCCGCATCGTGATATTACTCAGCCCGAGATGATTGAAGTCAAGCGAGCTGCAGGTGAGGCACTGCTGAGACAAGACGGCATTTTCTCCGGCCTCAGGAAGAGCGAAGAACCAGGAACGACCGAACAGCACCTCATCGAGATGTTGACCGCAGGGTAAGCATACTGTTGGTAACGTAAAGAATATTAGCTAACAGCATGAAGCGGCTTCAACCACGACGATCGATGGGGCCACCGTGCTGGCGAGCCCAACAAAGCCGTCATTTGCAGCATCGCCCTTGCACGCCTGAGAACGGACATCAAGGGTAACGACGTTGCTAATAGCAACGCTGTCGGTATGGCGCAGAAGCTGCTCCTCTTTTGGAGGAAACCCGCTCGCCGCTGCTGGTGGGAAGGAGTTGAGCTTGACAACGTCAGAGGTGTTGAAGGCAAGCTCAAGGTGTGGATAAGGAGGGTCTGGACGCTCGAAATGGTATAGTTGCCCTGATGTACAAGCATGAATTCCACTGACAGCACTCCAGAGCGTTATCGGCCTTCGTTAAGGCCCTCGCTATACCAGGCGTTCCTTTTGTTAAATTTGATGGCGTTTCCCTGATTACTCTTTACGTTTTCAATCGCGGTATCACTACCGCCGATGAAAAGCACCGGCTGGCTCATCGTTTTCTACTGTTCTTGATACCTCTCTATTTTGGTTCATCATCACCTATGGAGACGACGGCAGATGTTCTCCATCCCATAGCAAGCGTTCGCATCATAGGGCTTCTTCAGTTACATTGTTTCTTCCAAGATAATCTACGGATAAAAGACGGGCATGTGCTTTGTATAGCAGTAGTAGTAGCGGCAGCAAGTGGAGAAATTAAGTCTGCGTTAAATTGTAATATCCTCTGTTAGTCAGCAAATATGTTTTCTCGAATACTACATGCATCGCAATTCTCGTTTTAAAAAAAATTCTGGCCACCTTGCTCTAGCAACTTTCTCATGAGCACTTGATCCAACGTTTCACGTCACTCAGCCTCCACAAAAAAAGCCATGTTGTTGGTTATGAGATGTGTAGTTCCACAAGCAAGGGAGAAGGAAAAGTTAGTGAGAAAGGAGGGCTTGGGGATCCCAGCTATTCAACAAGAACACAGCGCCCCTTCGATGTAGGGTTAGCTTGCGGAAAGCTTATGGCGCCATAAGAGAGCCCGAGGCTCAGACATGGTGACAGGTGAGGCTGATTCTCGGTATTGTGACCTCGTACCTTGCATGCTGTGCGCGTGGGGAAGGGGAGGTTGCAGCGTGGCTGCATGGGGAATTTTGTGTTGGGGCTTTAGGATATGAGGCCAATATAGACGGGGGATGCTGTGGAATGGGCGGGGCAGGGGTGAGTTGTCGTTCAGTCGTTGGGCACTGTACCTGTAGCGTCATGATGAGTTTGGGTCAATGCATTTTTTATTCTTATTATTTTTTAAAATCCTTTCAGTGACAACATGTGTGGACCAGAAGACAGAGGAACTTTTTTTCGGGACCTTCTTGTGTAAGTTTGACACGCAAAACTTCAGTAAAATACAAAAGACGTCACATTCTCAACCAGAGGCTTGGTGTAGCAACAACCTACCCCACAGAAATCCTCGATGCAGCTCGCCATCAAGAACGGAAGAGATAACTTCCTTGGTACGACACGTCAAATGGGTATTTGGGTCTGAATGCATGGCAACTCGGAAGATACCATAGCAACCAATATCCTCCATATCGCAGAGTAGAGAAACCTACCTCTCAACCCGATACATGGAGGATTAATCTTTCCAATCTCGGAAAGTCGGGTTGCAACAGTGTCAGGTAGACTAATGTATGAGCGAACGACACGTTGCTACGCGTACGCGTGGCGAGCCCATGTTGCTTCATCACATGCAATGCATTGTATACGAACTGCGTACTGCGTATGCCGAGCGGGAAGCATCTGATGGGGCGTGCATGCAGCAAATGTCCCATCCGATGCTAGGAGCGGAACATGCGTCTAGCAGGTCACCTGGAATGTTGGACAACGTTGTGTGTACGATCGGCTGTTGAGTTTGACGTATGCGTGCGATACAACATGGATGTGGAGGACGATAACGAACAACGTTTGACGTTTGACATGCACTGCAGATGTCAACGTGTCAGAAACGGCTCATTGGATACCTTTTGCATGCCTTTGAAGCCGATGAGATTGGGTTTGTGTTCGATAATAAAGTTCATGTAGCTGCACATTGTTCAAAAGATATGTCACGGGTCGAAGAAGCTGTTGTCGAGGTGGGTATGGAGGCCCGCCGTGATTGTTCATTTTTCAGTCCACCGTTATGTTTGATGGGCTGTTACTGTTCTCGCGCTGCGTGTAGAAACGCAGTCTATCTCGTCCATGTTGCACTCTTGCATAGGGTATCATCTTCAGTGTTGACCATGGTTGAAGGGTCAAGTAGATGATGTGCAAACCAACGCCTTTTGAAACCCCGCCGAGCCCCAGGCTCGATGCTATGCCGTTGAAGACAAAGAACTTTTCGAAGTGGTATCATAACGTCGTGTTGAAACTTCCCAAACGCTGTACAGTAAGAAATCTAGTAACGGTAGATGTCGCTCTTGAAAGGACCCTCAACAGGGAGACCAAGGTACTCGGCCTGGACATCGCTGAGCTTGGAGAGCTCAACGTTGACGTGTGCCAAGTGGAGAAGGGCGACTTGCTCGTCAAGAATCTTGGGCAGAACGTAGACACCGACATCGAGCTTGCCGGTCTTGCCGAACTCGATGTACTTGTTGCCGAACTCCTCATCAGAGGCCTTGTATAGCATGATCTGGGCAAGGACCTGGTTGGTGAAAGAGCACGACATGACGAAGGAAGAGTGGCCAGTGGCGCATCCCAGGTTGACGAGACGGCCCTCGGCAAGGAGGATGATGTAGCGGCCATTCTTCATCAGATAGCGGTCAACCTGGGGCTTGATGCTGGTGACGGACTTGGCGTTCTTCTTGAGCCACGCAACGTCGATTTCGATATCGAAGTGACCGATGTTGCATACGATGGCGTCGTTGGGCATAGCCTCGAAGTGGACGCCAGTCAGGATGTCACGGCAACCAGTGGTGGTGACGAAAATCTGGCCCTGAGGAGCTGCCTTCTCCATGGTGGTGACCTGGAAGCCGGACACGGCAGCCTGGAGGGCGTTGATGGGGTCAATCTCAGTGACGATGACACGGGCACCCATGCTGTGGAGAGCCTGAGCGCAACCTTTGCCAACATCACCGAAACCAGCGACGACGGCGACCTTGCCAGCAATCATGACATCGGTGGCACGCTTGATACCGTCAACGAGCGACTCACGGCAACCGTACAGGTTGTCGAACTTGGACTTGGTAACGGAGTCGTTGACGTTGATGGCGGGGACGAGAAGACCCTTGCCCTTCAACATGCGGTAGAGGTGGTGGACTCCGGTGGTGGTCTCCTCAGAGACACCGTAGCAGTCCTTGAGCATCTCAGGGTACTTCTTGTGGACGAGGGCAGTGAGGTCACCGCCGTCGTCGAGGATCAAGTTCAGGCTCTTGCCATCCTTGAAAGCTGTGAGTTGCTGCTCAAGGCACCACTCGTATTCCTCTTCGGTCTCGCCCTTCCAGGCGAAAACAGGCACGCCGGAAGCGGCAATGGCGGCGGCAGCATGGTCCTGGGTGGAGAAGATATTGCAGGATGTCCAGGTGAGCTCAGCACCGAGGGACTTGAGCGTCTCGATGAGAACGGCAGTCTGGATGGCTGTAATGGGTCAGCAGTGGAAGTGCCGTCAAAAGGACACGAAACAAACATACTCATGTGTAGACATCCAGCAATACGGGCACCCTTCAATGGCTGGTCCTCAGCGTACTTGCGGCGAGTCTCCATCAGACCAGGCATCTCGTTCTCGGCGAGCTCAATCTCGCGGCGACCGAACGCCGCAAGACTGATGTCGGCAACCTTGAACTTGTGGGCGGGGGCAGACATTGTGGCGGGTTATTGTGATGTGTTTGGGGTATAGAGAAGGGAGAGGGAGTGTGAGGAGGTGTGAGGAGGATGAAGAAACAAAGGTTCGAGGGGAGAAAAGTGGGAGAGATAGCCCCGCACTCTAGCAGTTGTCGACGCTAGTGGACCCTTGGACCTTTGCTCCACATCAGCAGTTTACTGCACTGGACGAAGACAACTCACCGCCCAAGGACAATACTAAATACCAGTGCGTGTTGATCAGTCCATTGATAACGATGGAGCCAAACACTGCAGTATGTGTTGACACTAGTTGGTAGCATCCACGGCAGATCCATGGTCGCTCGTACACATGCTCCAAGTTCACTCTGTATTGAAACCTCACGCTGCGGGGCATGAAACAACGCCCTGTTGAGCATTCGCGACGCGCTGAGACGCATCAAGTAAGCTTGTTCGTAAGCACCGAATATCGCCGAATTGATCAATCATGTCCAAACGCGAAAAGCACAACATTCCCCTTTTGTCGAGCTCAGGTGTAGTGAGGCACTTGGCCCTTGTCCCCCTCAGCTCCTGCCGCCAGCGGTGATACACCACTGTCCATCTTCTTAGGACCAGGCCTCATGAAACGCGGCTTCAATGGCTCCCAGCTCTCTGCACTGTAGCCTTCTTGGATCTTCTGGCACTTGGTTAGACCCCAATCCGTCACGCCAATCATGAGACAGCTCTCGAACATGAAGGCCATGCTGCCCTCACCAACCTTGTTGGGCTGTAGATGGGCATTAGACGCCTTCTCATGAGTCGCAGCATCGGGGCCATGACCGGACATGACATTGTGGAGGGAAGCACCAGCGGGCTGGAAGCCTCCACCAGTCTTCGCATCGTACTGGCCACCGATAAGTCCCATGAACTCAGACATGGTGTTGCGGTGGTACCATGGTGGTCTGAATGTGTTTTCAGCCACTAGCCACCGTGGCGGGAAGATGACAAAGTCGGCTACTGCTGTGCCTGGCCGGTCTGATGGCGCAGTGAGAACCGTGAATATGGATGGGTCTGGATGGTCGAACGAAATGGAACCTATCGTGTTGAAGCGCCCAAGATCGTATTTGTATGGGTAGTAGAGTCCATGCCATGCAACTACATCGAACGGCGTGTGTCCCTGCTTCGCGCCGTAGAGGTGTCCGGCAAACTTGGCGAGTATGTTCCACTCTGTTTCGCTATCTTCATCAAAGTCGGCTACTGGCGCTCGAAAGTCTCGCGCGTTGGCGAGGCAGTTGGAGCCGATAGGTCCCAGCTCGGGAAGTGTGAAGTGGCCTTGGTATAGCTCCAATATGTAGCCTCGCACAGGGCCTTCTGGTAGAGTGACACGGTACCGAATGCCCCGTGGTATGACGCAGATTTCATTCGGGCGCACAATGAGGCGACCCAGCTCGGTCTGGATGTCAAGCACGCCATGCTGAGCTACGATTAAGAAGTCGCCATCGGCTGAGTAGAAGGCCTCGTTGGCTTCCATGTCTTTCCCCGCCGCATAGATGAAGTATCCAACCCCCGACTTGATTGTAACATCACCGGCACCCGCGACGAGATGCAGTGAGTGCACCCAATCCACCGTCTCGTCGAGATCAAAAGGGTCCCATCGTAGCTGGTTTGGGATGTAGTGTATCTTCTCCCAAGGCTTGTTTTCCGGGTTCGTATTGAACGTTTTCGATTCGCGGGGTTCGAAGTTGCTGTGTCCGCACGAGGGCAGGATGCGGTAGAGCCACGTTTGCTGGTTCTCGTGTCGCGGGGCTGTGAAGGCGGTACCTGATAGCTTTTCGGCGTAGAGGCCATATGGAGGTTTCTGAGGCGAGTTCGCGCCGATTGGAAGCGCGCCTTCTACTGCTTCAGTCCTATACATATTGTCAGTGCAGGCTAGCAGTGTAGGGTCTCAACAAGTCATACTCGTGGTAAGAGTTGAAGCCATTCTGATATCGATATCTATCTTGGAAAGCGAATCGAGTAGATGGCATTGTGGTGTGGGTGTACAATGAATCGGTCAACGTCTGGCGACTTTGTCTTCGCAGAAAGGCCTGAACAACGATCAAGTACGCGCACTAGGGTGCTTGATGTGTAAATACCCTCGGTTGCAGTAGCCGCTGCAAGTTGTCGCTTGGCCATAGCGCAGGCGCGAAGTCGCGAGATGCGGTAATGAGCGGCTTCACATTCCGTCGTCTGTCGCGTCGCATGGCAAAGCGGAGAAGAGATGCGCGATCGAGAGCGATCGTGTCGGCCTACCCCCTGGTCTGGTGGCAAGTGACGGAACCTTCCCGCGCCCGCCTCCATCCCTCTTCCGTCACAAGCCGGCAGTCCATCGCAAGCTCCACACAGCTCTGGCTAGGAATTGCGACTATGGGGCCGAAAATCAGAGCATGTAATCTTCCCCAGTCCCTCCATCGACCTTGGCGAGTAATACTTACTTTTCATAGGAAATGGCTTCACGTCGACAACGTTGAGCGCTTGCCAGGTCAAAGCACTGAAGCGACCACCAGAAGATAGCAAATAACCACGGCGTACATTCATCATGGCTTCGCTGCCATCTTGGTTCACCATACCTCGGGGCTCACACTTCTCACTGGCTAACATCCCGTTCGGTGTCATTTCAACAGCATCGTCCAAATCACCGCGGGTTGCAACCGCCATTGGAGACTACGCTTTAGATCTTGAAGTGTTCGCTGCGAACAATGGCTTCTCGGCACTTTCCACAATACAGCCGCATCAAGCTGTCTTCTCACAACCGTCCTTGAACGCTTTTGCAGCACTTGGTCGCCCAGTTCACTCCGTGGTTCGAAAGTACCTACAAAGCGTCTTCTCTGCAAACACGACATACCCGGAAGTTTTGAAGAACAATGCTGCACTCCAGAAGCAAGCTCTGATTCCGCTCAAGGATATCAAAGCACATTTGCCATTCAAAATTGGCGACTACACCGACTTCTTCGCGGGTATGAACCATGCTTACAACTGTGGCGTCGTCTTCAGAGGGCCCCAGAACGCTTTGCAACCAAATTACAAGCATCTTCCAGTCGGCTATCATGGCCGAGCATCATCAGTGGTTCCATCAGGAACACCTATCCGGCGGCCCAACGGTCAGATGTTGCTCGATCCTACCGCGGAGAAGAAGACACCAATACTCGGCCCTTGTAAGAAATTAGACATTGAATTAGAGTTGGGAGCTTTCTTATGCGGCTCGAATGAGCAAGGAGTGCCAATATCAATCGAGAAAGCCGAGGAGAACTTGTTCGGCGTCGTACTTATGAACGACTGGTCGGCGCGGGACATCCAAGCTTGGGAATACGTACCTCTGGGGCCTTTCAATTCAAAGAATTTTGGTACCACAATCAGCACTTGGGTTATACTCGCCGATGCACTGGAGCCGTTCAAGATAAAGGGCTTGGAGAACGACTCTGAAGTGCTGCCATACTTGAGAGAGAAGAACGAGAGAAGTGTTTATGACATCAACCTCGAGGTCGATATCAAGAGTATGTCCCTTCATGTATCTTCTTGAGCATCACATGCTAATCCTTGTCAGCGATATCTGGCAGCAGAACAACGGTATCGAAAGTAAATGCACGAAACCTGCTATGGTCGTTCCCGCAGATGTTAGCACATCACACCATCACAGGATGCCCTTTTCAACCTGGTGACTTGCTAGGCTCTGGTACCATCAGCGGTAGTTCGCCAGTTGAATATGGAAGCTTTCTGGAGCAGAGCAACAATGGTAAAGAGGCTGTCGAGCTGGAAGGTGGTGAGAAGAGAACTTTCTTGGAGGATGGGGATGAGATCACTATCCGAGGGGTGTGCGGTTCAGATGAGGAGGCTTTGGTCGGCTTTGGAGAATGTGTTGGCCGCATCGAGCCTGCGCTGACGCTGAGCTTTACGTGAGCGCATCAATGCATCCTGAAATTATAGGTCAAACGCTTGGTCACATAGATTAAAAAATTGGGATGAACCGTTAATTCTTCTAGCAAGATGGTGCGATAGAACAACACAACCACCTTCCGATGGTACGGCTGCATTAGCCATACTCATTTCTCCTCAATACCATAGATAAATATTTCGAATAAACACAGGCACTTGACCTCCGAACTTTCTGCGAAGTAGGCCAGCGTTGTCACATGTGCTAATGCCTTGGTGTATCGTGCACAAGGATATATTCCGCTGACTACATGCATCCCGTACGCTTCTCCACTATATAACGGACATCACAGCAGTATCTATACGCCCCCGAAAAATTAAAATTTCATTTACATTCGCTCAAAGCTGCTCCAGTGTCCCACTGCAAGGTTGTCGTTCCCTTCACATTGTTCCCAAAGGCGTTAGCGTACTCCACAAAGCGTCCCGTACACCATCGTTCGCGGCATTGTTCCGCTGCAAACAACACAAGCTTCTGTGCACGATGACATCCGAGGCGGAACGCCCCGCAGCGATGGGTTTACTCCGAAGCCAATGTCTGGGCCACTCATGGCCAGTCAATCGGAGGCTAATCGTGTTGAGCCTGACCTTGAAACACCGCGTTAGGCTGGGGATTTCTTCTTAAGAGAAAGCGCGTGGCATCAGAGGTGACTTACTATAGTATGTTGCTATAAGTGCTACCGGCATGCTCAAGGCCTAACCTCGTCCTTGGGTTACAAGCTTTCCCCCTCCGTTCCTCTCACATCTTCGCATTGACCTTGAGCTTCACCAAGACCATGACTATTCCCATCTATATCGCCACAGTTGCTGTATTGGGTTTCTTCCTATACAAGTTGCTCTACGGAACTGATACACCACATATCAAAGGACTGCCAGAGGTTCCCGGTCTTCCTCTCTTCGGAAGCTTGTACGAGCTCGGTACGAATCACGCGAAAGTAGCGCAAGGATGGGCGAAGAAATACGGTCCTGTCTTCCAGGTGAGAATGGGGAATAGGGTGAGTTTCAGTTTCCAAGCATGAAGTGCACTTCCACCAGAGGGGTAACGCTAACACGAATATCTAGAGAATCGTATTCGCGAACTCATTCGACTCCGTCCGCCATCTCTGGATCACAAACCAATCCGCTATGATCTCTCGACCGATGCTCCATACTTTCCACAAAGTTGTATCTTCGTCTCAAGGCTTCACCATTGGCACTTCGCCGTGGGATGAGTCTTGTAAAAACCGTCGCAAGGCCGCTGCCACGGCACTCAACCGTCCCGCCGTACAGTCCTATATGCCACATATCGATCTCGAGTCTACCGTCTCCATCAAAGAACTGCTACATGATAGCAAAGGCGGAGAAATGGATCTCGATCCGCGAGCATACTGGCAGCGATATGCCCTAAACACGAGTCTGACGCTCAACTACGGATACCGAATAGACGGAAACAAGGACGCGCCTCTGCTGAAGGAGATTGTGGATGTTGAGCGTGGTGTAGGAAACTTCAGATCAACGAGCAACAACTGGCAAGACTATGTGCCGCTCTTGAGACTTTTCCCTAGCCAAAGCAATGAGGCGATCAGCTTCCGGAACAGGAGAGACGTGTATATGGATCGACTTCTCAATACACTGACTGAAAAGATTGAGAAGGGTACGGATAAGCCGTGCATTACTGGTAACATCATGAAGGACCCAGAAGCGAAGCTAAACAGAGGTCCGTTCAGAGCTTCTTATCTTCAATCTTGTTTAGGCTAACACATAGTAGCTGAGATCAAGTCTATCTGCTTGACCATGGTATCAGCAGGTCTTGACACCGTACCCGGCAACCTCATCATGGGCATCGCATATCTCGCAACGCCTGCAGGCCAGAAGATTCAACAACGCGCATACGAAGAGATCATGAAAGTTTACCCCAACAACGACGCTTGGGAACGCTGTCTTCACGAAGAGAAGATTCCGTACATTACTGCTCTATACAAGGAAATCTTGCGATACTGGACGGTTATTCCTATCTGCTTACCGAGAGTTTCAATCAAAGATATTGAGTGGAACGGCGTCAATATTCCAGCGGGCACAACGTTCTACATGAATGCATACGCCGCCGACTACGATGCAGAGCACTTCAAAACCCCACAGGAGTTCGATCCAGAGCGCTACTTGGACGTTCCAGATGGCGCGGGAACACCACATTACGGATATGGCGCTGGCTCACGCATGTGCGTTGGTTCGCATCTCGCCAACCGCGAACTTTTCACTGCTTTCGTGAGGTTGATCTCAGCTTTCAAATTTACGCCACCAGTGGACCCGCGGGATGAGCCTGTCATGGACTGCTTGGAGGCAAATGCCATTCCAACCAGTCTAACACTCGAGCCTAAGTATTTCAAAGTCGGTTTCAAGCCAAGGAACGGGAAGCTGCTAGGTCAGTGGATTAAGGAGAGTGAGGGGCGTACGAAGGATTTAATGTAGATGCGTGTTCACCATGATGATTGATTTGCAGATAAGTTGTACATTTTGTCTAGTAGTCTATTCCTAAAAAAAAATACATTTCCCAATCGCCCCGTAGTTTTGACGGAAGAATCTAACTGACATGAGGCGGACAGCAACTGCGCTTACACATGCGGTTTGCAAGAATCAACCTTCATGGGGAGCAACATATACAACTTTGCAAAATCCTGGAAAGTTTCAAAGACGCTCTCCATCGTGTCAACATACCCACTGAATCCAAATCTGCGCACCTTATGCCCCGACAGCATCTCAAGAGGTGAGAAACAGAAGTCGGCCATAACAAACGTTTGCTTGTCAGCTTCGAGCACGTTGACCGTCAGCTGCCTGTTAGATTGGTTCATCACCTCCTTCCAATCATCCGCCACCGGCGTATCTTCTGCCCGTTTGCAAATAGAATGAGCCAAATTCTGTTTGGTTGGGGGACTGGTGATAAATGGGCAGTATTTACCGCCAGCAAAGTACGTGGTCTTGAACCTGACTTATCTTCCTCAGGGCCAAGGACAGTTTCGACGCCAAACCAACGCCCAAGTTTGTGCTAAAAACGGCCACAAGAGAAGATAACACCATCTTGTGTGTTGAAACGTTGGTGCTTGGCTGAATCCTCCAAGACGGCCCACTCGCTCAGATAGCCGTTCAGACGGGCGGTGGAGTGATACTGATATACAGCTGACAGCAGCCACCAGTTCACCATCACCCAAAACTAACGTGGATCCACGTTTTAGTTACTGAGCACGCTCCCGCAAGCTGGACTAATATCCCCTTTGTCGATTTCCCCACGTTTTCCTCCCGCTTCCTCTCCTCCCGCGATCGCTCGACCGCCGCCATGCGCTCGTTCTTACTTCCTGGAACCGGCAAATCCCCCAGAGGCGGACTCAACCATTGTCTACATAACATCGAAGATCAGTGTAATTGATACACATACTGCATATGATGACGGCTTACTGTTCGGGAACATTTCGCCCATCCGCCGTGCCAGGACTTTTAGCCGTTTAAGGAGTGTGTTGGCGGACCGATGCGCTGTCGTACATGGTACCTTGGTGATAATACTCTACCACCGGCTGCCGAGATGTAATATGTGTTAACACTTTGCTGAGTGAGTAGTTGTTGACACGTAGCCATTTCACAGCATACAGATAGAGTAGATTTCGACTGGCCTCATCAGATTGTATTATCCAGTGTACATTGGCATGCGGGAATCCAATATCCTACTAAGCCCAAATAACCTGTCTTGTGCTCTTCAAACAACGGTGATTGTCTCTATTGTAATGTCGCGGGTTTAGAATTCTGTGCCACGGCTTCCTGTTTTTGTATCAAACCATCCGATGTGGAACATCCGATTGTTTTGCTGAAAAATCTGACCAAGGACGTAGCCAGAAGGATCTCCATATTTGTTGCGAGCCATATCTAAGAGCCATATACGCTGATCTGCTTGACCACTACCCAGTACGTCGTTGGATATGGAAAGTGCAGTAGAGAAATGCAAAATGTCGTTCCCGTCCAAGTAAATCTTGGCCAATGATATCTCGCGCGCGTCAGTAGAGTTGACATGAAAGTAATTGGGTATTGAATCTGCAGTGAGCGACCGTAAGGGTCCTCGTATGACCAAATGTCCTTCAGAGACGGCTCCGAACGGGTTGATTGGATCGACCGGAAGAACTTCGCATCTTATGACTTCTGCTACTATATCCTCTCTCGTTTATGGCCCAGCAAAAGCAATAGTTCCCTCGACGGAAGTCCATGACCATGATGGCGCGCGATATGTCGTTGGTCGTCTAGCATGGTGAAAATCTTCCGCTGCCGCATCCTGTAGCCACATTAACTCAAAGTGTAGCGAAGCTTTCCACAAGCCGGCTAGATATTTTTCCCCTGTGGTGAGATAAATTTGCTGAGCAACACCAGATATTGCAGGAAGCTTATCACTTTCTTCAATGATCTTCCGTGTGCTGAGATCCATAACCGCCTCTATCCATGTATAGTGTAAGAACAGGGCTTGAGGGGATTTTTGAGCTGTTGCAGCTGTCAAGGTCGAGAAGATGTATGAATCTAACCTGTTAATGTCCATGTTGTATACACTTCTAGGGTTCCCGCCATCGGTATATCTCACGGTTTGGCATTCCCACACCAGTTGATGAGACCCGAATGACAGCACACGTGGGGATAACAGACGCCTTTGAGGGGTCCAAGCTCTCTCATTGAGTGGCTCTTGATCCACACGATGCGAAAATTGCCAGTGTAAAGATACCGTCCCAAGGCCACAGTCACCACAACTCCAGGGGCAATCTTCGATGAGTATCTCATGATTCGGTCGGGCTCTGTTCGAGAGAAAGCCGTCGGTACAGCGCGGTATATTTGTAGCTGCGATGGTGACGAGCGCGTTCTGATAAATACTTGCCATGGTTGCAATTTCTCGACACTTGTCTTCAACGCTGTCTTGCACGATGCATAGCGAATCTATCTACAGGTACTTGATTCCCAACTGTCGCGTGAAGTCGTTCCCATCTTGGATTGTCTGCGGCAAATCTGAGATTCGGATGCCGGCTTTGTGACTTTCTATGTTTTCAGCCAACGTTCGTACTGGTTGTGGGCCACCCCAACAATAGCTTAGAGCGCAATAACGATGTCTCTCGTTTCTAGTGATATGCAGTCGAATGTTTCCGTTGCTTATATCCAAGGCTCTTGTTGGCAACAGTGGGACCCTGGGTTTGGGACACTGCTTGTGAAGCTTGCATTGCCCAATCCATGACTTAGCTTGCTCGGCGCTAGAACCGATGTCGTAGTTGACCGGAGACCATTGAATCTCCGCTGCGGCGGGATCGTCTGAGCATTATGGTAAGATTAGTTGAGATGACGACTACCTACGTGATTCAATGGGATGAATACGCACCACGGTGAGCCAAAACGGACCACTGGGTGCCTAATGGTGTTTGCGTCTAGGGGAAGTCATCGCCGTCGACCTTGGTGCGGATCTCCAGGGTATCTACAGAGAGCCAGGATTCGGATGCGCTCTTGAACTTGTAGAATCGCACGTTGATGAGGATGTTTGCATTTAAACTGATCGTCTTTGAGCGCCATTTGAGTCTGTCGACTAGATAGTTGCACATTCGACATTGTGCCGATACTACAAGTCTTCCGGCAGTAGAGACGAAGTGAGACCTTCTTTGCTTCTAGCTGCCTCAAGATTCTGTCTGCTTGATGCAAATCCACATACTCCCCAACAGACAGCACACGCTTTTCGTGACCCAAGT
Source organism: Alternaria gansuensis (assembly GCA_009289805.1). Classification (NCBI taxonomy): domain Eukaryota; kingdom Fungi; phylum Ascomycota; class Dothideomycetes; order Pleosporales; family Pleosporaceae; genus Alternaria; species Alternaria gansuensis. The sequence goes on along the minus strand of WBOK01000184.1, from coordinate 93,537 downwards.
TCCATGATGTCTATATCAGATTGGCCGTACAGCGTTTGGTAGCATCAAGATCGTCCTGGACCAGAGCTCGTGACGGACTTATTCAGCTTAGTATAGAAAACATGAGCAAGAGCCATACAAGGAGATGTAGAATCGAAGGTAGAAGATGCAGAAGCAGCGATGCGTGTGATAACAGGTGGGGCAGACAGCACGGCGTCCCGCCACGCAACAACAAGCAGCAAACCGCAGAAGTGGTCTGCAAAACCAATGAAGAACTCGCCTGCCTGCCTGCCTCGCAAATGTAGATGTGGTTTAAGCTCAACTTCGATGAGTCCGTCTGGACACTCTCCATTTCCGCATCCATGTAGCGCTATCACCTATCACCGCGGGCTGTAGCACGTGTCCTTGGCAAGGAAAGTGCCTCCGTACTCGCCCACTCACCTGGGATACATAACCCATACCAGAGAAGCAAATCTCCTCCAACTCCCCTCAAAACCTTCCTTCATCCTCCACCTACACACGACACCCTGACAACAGCCGGGCACCTGCATGAACAACATGTCGTCCCTCTTCAATGGCTATGACGCCTCAGTCCTGGCAATTCCAGCCTACTTCATCCGTATGTACAAGCTTTTTGATTAGGGATCAAGTGCAATTTGTGGTTTAACCTAGCTCGTCCATGCTCAGTCTCGTTCCTGCCTCACGCCCTTGCTGTGCATGTCGCTACTCGGGGCAACCTCCTCACTTGGGATAACCGCAGCCCGCGCTCCAGCGACATGAAAGCCCAGCTCAAGCAGCGGCTGCCTGCTGAAACCTATGCCAAGTACGAGCGTATGGAGGCCTGCCATGCCAACGGGATGGAGGTAAGATTTGGAATAGCTTTTTTTCCCCACCCGGCCGTCGAACTGACAGTGACAGAACCTTCCTCTCTTCATCGGAGCGGTCGTTCTGGGGAACATGGCTGGGCTGGCGCAGGACGAGCTTGCTACATTTGGTGCCTCGTTCTTAGCTATTAGAGTCGCATATACCGTCGCCTACATCACCACTTCGACTCAAGCGCCTACACTTCTCCGCAGTGGACTTTGGATCGCAGGTGTCTCGCTGTGCTTCGTTACGATCACTCGGGCTGCAGGAGCCATGGCCACCGAGGCATAACTTGGCGGACAAGGTTGGACAGTCGAGATACTAGAGAACTAAGCTAGATCGATGATCAGGGCTCAAGACAGATAGGAACGAGAAGGCCACAGGGAGAGGGCCTGAGGTGACGACAATGTCAGAAGTGCATGCCTTACAATAGCCGTGGTACCTGTCCGATGATGTGATGTTGTCCTCGATGGGATTGAATACGGAAGCCTAACCAGCTGAACGGTGCTAGCACTTACTGAGAGGCATGTAATTGATTGAGTTGTGCCGTCCTGCTGCCCAGGCTTCTTCGAAAAGCTACGGGCGATCCATGCCCCTTAAACGTGGCCCAAGGAGACACAGTCGTATGGGCATTGGTTAGCACGACTCCATTGACACGCCACGAACTAGACATGGACTCGATCAGACGTCGATATACAGCGGTTGCCCAGTCAGTAGTGCGGATAGCTGTGGGTCCTGGAGCTCACGCAATCCTGGGGCAGCTGAGCCGATCGCCCAACCGAACATAAACGGGTGCCTTGGAGTTCCACTTGCAGCCTTCAGGAGAGCCAAAACGTGTCAAGTTCTTAGTAGCAAGCATAAGAAGCGTTCCAAGTAATGGAGTAGCCGGAAGCAACAAGTCCCTCACCGCAACTCCTGCGACAAAACGACGATTGGCGATCGCCGCCCCTGTCACGTGCCAGTGGCGCTTGCCAGCTTACGAATAGTGCCCAGACTTCGCCGCGCTTTCCACCACATCTCTTCAACGCAGCCTTTCCTGTGTGCATCGATTAGAGTACATCACATCCACCCGCCCCATCCCCGAATACCACCGACTCTCTTGAGCCTGTCCGTAAGTCAATCGCCGCTGCATTGTTTTTTCTGCACTTGCTTTGCCCACCCCCTAGCGGGCGCCTGGCCAGCTCTCTTCTGGCCTCGAGTCGACTCCGCAACCGGCGCTCAATACGCCCGCGCCGGCGATGCGACTGTCGTCATGTTACTCAATACACGCCGATAAGGCCATGATACTCTCCTCAATACTCTTCTGATAACTAGCGCCGCAGGTTCGAGAGTCTATACACCGCCTTCCCACCACTCACCCCCTCACACACCCACCGCAACCATGGGTCTCACGTTCTCGAAACTCTTCGACAAGCTATGGGGAAAGAAGGAGATGCGCATTCTCATGGTCGGTCTCGACGCTGCCGGAAAGACGACCATTCTCTATAAGCTTAAGCTTGGCGAGATCGTCACCACCATCCCCACCATTGGTACGTCGCCATGTACACCACATGGTTCCATAGGGACAGTGCGCTGATTGTTCGACTTACAGGTTTCAACGTCGAGACTGTCGAGTACAAGAACATCCAGTTCACCGTGTGGGATGTCGGTGGTCAGGACAAGATCCGTCCTCTGTGGAGGCATTACTTCCAGAACACCCAGGGTATTATTTTCGTTGTCGACAGCAACGATCGCGACCGTGTTGTTGAGGCGCGTGAGGAGCTCCAGCGTATGCTGAACGAGGACGAGCTGCGGGACGCTCTTCTCCTAGTCTTTGCCAACAAGCAGGATTTGCCCGTAAGCCTGAGCAACTGCGACCAGACATGTCCAAACGACTGACATTGCGATACTAGAACGCCATGAACGCCGCTGAGATCACTGACAAGCTTGGTCTCCACAGCCTCCGACAACGTGCCTGGGTATGTTTCGAGTCACTTCTGCTTCCCAAGCGTACCAGCTAACCCCCGAGCAGTACATCCAGTCGACTTGCGCTACCTCTGGAGACGGTCTCTACGAGGGTCTCGAGTGGTTGAGCAACTCCCTCCGCAAGGCCGGACACAACTAAGTTCGGCGTGGCGCGAACCGTAATGTAGCGAGTCACGAAAAAATGCCAACAGTCTGCCAGCACAGACCCTCTTATAACGCCCGCTCGCCCCACCGTTGTGGCAGAGCCCAGCCACGACGCATCTCTACATAACCACGGACCCTGAAATGTATTTGCATCGGTGTCAAATGTCAGATCGGATGGTGGAGCGGAGACACACATGGTTTCTCTTCTCTTTTTACCATTTGGAGTTTGTGTGAAGTACTATGACATTTCGTTTCTGGGATCGTTAGGGAAATCAGTTCTCTGGTTACTTTACGTGGTACTATCAAGTTTGAGTCTCTTCTTACTATTCATTGTTTTGATTGCATGTCCGTGGCGTGATTCGACTTTGTTCAGAAAGATGCATTGCTCTATTCACTTGTAGGGCTATGTTGCGCAAATCGTAATACATGCCAGAACGCCCGTCATTCCCGCACAGACCCCTCGCGCTACCCATGCAAGGCGAGAAATGTTGATAGCTTGCTGATGGGGTATTCCATACCAAATGGCGCCTATTTTCGTTACTGAATGGAATATTCGACCCATGTTTTTAAGACGCGGGTACAGCCTGCTGCCCATGCGAGCTCTTCGGTGGTGCGTTCTCCTTGGCTGCTGTAATTGGCGGAAGCAGCCCCTTCTCAGCCCATAGGTCCACCAGCGGCTGCATGGGCTCGATTTCCTTGTCGCCGATCAAGTTGAACAGCTTACCGACGTTGACGAAGTGGATGAAGCACGTGTTGAGCTCCTTGTACGCACTCACGTTCCAGAAGGGGTCTAGCCAGTGACCGTGGTAGATGTGTGCATAGCACCGCATCATCTGGCGGTAGATGCTCTTGATGTCGCCCTCAAAAGTCTCGGGAAAGCCAGACGACTTGCCGAGCCACTCGCGCCCGGCGAGTTGGGACAGCGGAGCATTGGAATTGGTAGGTGGGAGAGGCTGTGGAGATGAGGTGGGCGTCATGGATCCAGAAGCGTACGTCGATGCTCCGATAGAAATGGCTGTGGTGTCTGTGGGGAAGATGTTGGGGTCATTGATCTTGCCTACAATCCACTTTTGCACGAGGTTGATGTATTGGATTGCGGGGATCTTGATGGGCTTTTTGTTGTTGTCTAGCCAGGTGTATGTGTGCCCGCTAGCAGACATTGTGGGACAGGTATCTGGGTTGCAGACAGGCTTGCCTGTCCGGTCGTCTACTACTTTGATGATTTCAATCATTTGCTCCAGTAGCCTGTACTGCTCGACAACTGGTCACATGCTTAGCGACATCGGAGCAACGGAAAAAGTACAATCATACCCTGATGGGCGAGCCATTCACCCTCTTCGACAAGCTTCGGCTTCGCGGCCAAAGTCATAAAGTTACCCTTGACGATCAAGTTGGAGTACTCTTCGCGGAAGAAGAAAGGCGGTCTGCGGGAGCCAGACGGCACGGACCCATCCGATGGAGCACCTTGGCTTTCGAACGACATGGCAGACGACAAAGCTGGAGAATGGGGCATAGGCGGTTGGCCTGGAGGTTGTTGGGAAGTTGGTGATGCCGAGTACGAAGTTGTTGGCGATGCAGAGCCGCCTTTGCCCTGCTGCTGCTGGCCCTTGTTGGATCGACCAGCCAATCCTTGGCGACTACCGGTGAAGCTGTTAGAAAGAGGAAAAGACAACTTCAGGCCTCGGCCAACGCGAGTTATAACACCATAGGACGGCAACGTAACGCCGAATTAAGGTGCTTATTAGGAAGCGAAATCGTGAGACGACATGCAGCAAATGGCCCGAAATATTCAGGGCTACGTACTGGGGGTGGGAAGCGCGAGCATTTGAGGAAGGGGAGCATGTGCCAAGCAACTTACACGTTTGCGAAGAAAGAGGCCATGATTTGCAGATTCTGGCGATCTAGTGCGTGGGGGTTCGGGGCGGATACGTCCAATGCACCTAGAGAGGCCGGCTGAAGGTATGCAAGAGGATTGAGGGGGAGGATGTTGGTGATACGTCTCGAGCGGGCACGCTTTTTGGGCCCACACTCCTAAGGGCTGCATCGAGAAGGGGCGGCACGCTAGGGCTGATTGGGATAGCGCGATTCTCATCGTCTGGGTAGTCGGACTTTGTTCACTCGAGCTATCAATCTGCTGCGCATGCCTTGATCAGAACTATCACGTCAATTTCATTCGCAACTTCAGTTATACGGTCGCGTCACTACATTCAAGACAAATCGATTGCGATAACAACAGAAAAAGCGCAACCACAGCCACCAACCACGACTATGTCCGACGCGGGCCACGACCCAACGCTCTCCGACGAAGAAGTCAATGGCCAGGCCACCCTTGCTGAGAATGCTGACGAGGGCACACCGCTGAACACTGTCGAAGAAAATGGTCTCGAGGATGATGAAGATGACCTGTTTGGCGACGGAGACGGAGACGGAGACGCAGGTGAAGATGCGCCAGCGTACGTCGCGAAGACATGCAGTACCAGTATCAGACTGACAAGTTTAGTGAGCATCGAAAACTCGATGATGCAGAGCTCGATTCAGGCGATGACGAGGGACGGGCAGATCGCGTCAGGGCACCAGAAGCTGTAGATGAGGTCGAGCAACAGACATTCGCATACATGGACGCGGACCTGGCGCGACACCCTATTCCCGAGCCCACAGACAACGAGCTCTATCTGCTCAAAGTCCCACGCTTTCTATCCTTCGAAGATAAAGCATTCGATCACAAGACCTTCCAGCCGCCTACTACAGACCACCACTCCAAGCTCGCCGCGTCCGAACATTTCTCCGCCTACAACACCGCCATGACCACAATCCGATGGCGACGCTCACCGTCAAATAACGCTGTCTTACAGTCCAACGCTCGAATTCTTAGATGGTCGGACGGTTCCCTTACCCTCCAGCTTGCGACCGACCCAACGACTCAGTACGACATCGATGCGAATACTCTTGCTCCACCACAGGTTAACCCTAAAATTCCGACGCCAACGGCAGTCAAAGACGAGAAGAATGGCAAGACAAGCGCGAAGAAGGAGAGCTATACATACCTCGTTGCGCCATACGAGGAAGCAAACGTCATGCGCGTTACGAACAAGCTTACAGCATCCCTCAACGTTGTACCCACATCGAACACCAAAGACGCCGCGCTGGAAAAGCTGCAAAACGACCTTGCGAAGGTTGCAGCAAAGGGCCGAGACGATGCCGACCAAGCCATATCCTTCATCGACGTGAACGAAGACCCCGAGCTCCGTCGACAACGTGAAGAAGCTACCTTCAAAGAGAAGCAGAGACAATTGCGCGCTCGCGAAAAACACGAGGCGCGCCAGGCAGAGCGCGCAAATCGTACCATGGGTCGCTCCGGCGGTCGCGCGTCAGGGGGTCTTGACATTGACGGACTGGAAGACCGCGCAACTCGGAAACAACCCAAGCAGAAAGGCGGCTTACGGCGCGACTGGAGTGACGATGAAGACTATGGTGGCCCAAGGAGGAATCGCGAGGATGATTACGACGAGGAGGATGACTTTATCGCCGCTAGTGACGAGGAACCAGAGATTGTCGACGACGACGACGATCCAGATGAAGGCATTGCACCGAGTCCTAAGCGAGCACGGGGAGGTGTTGCTGCAGACGACGACGACGACGAGGTCGTTGTTAGCCGGACGAAGCGGAGACGTGTGGTCGACGACGAGGACGACGATGAGTAGGTTTCTTCAAAGGGGCCGCCGTTTCTGCAAGCAGCGCTTTCCCGGTTCCCAGTCCTTGGGATGATGGCTCGGATCTAGCGGGAAAATAATACGCTAAAGAAGCAGAACATGGCGGGTATCTTCATAGAATGGGTCTGGTGAGATTTACAGTTCAAAATTTCTCCTGGAGATGGGTGTATTTTGAGTGCTGGGGTCATCAGCATAGCCAGGAGTTAGGACCCCCTCCATGCATTTACATCTATTGGTTCTATTGTTAGTAAATTACACGAAGAATGGTGTCAGTTGACATTCAAATCTAGTGTCTGGAGTTGGATCGATTGCTTACTGTATGATGGATAGATCTCGTGTGCATGTATCCAAACGTTTTGACCAGTGAGAGCTACTTACCTGCTCCGGGCTAGCCACCTTCTTCGGGTTTGCGAGCTTGGGATCAAAGATGTGGGGGCATGGAGTTGACCTGGTGAGGGAAGCGGGGATGGAATTGCGGATTGGAGACATGTATCTTGGGGCGGCGGAAGAGGCCAAGGTTTATAGAGATGAGAGGGGGCGGAGATGCCATAGTAGTGCTGTGTTTGGAGTTGTGAGGCATAAGAGCTGGGCTGGGGTTTGAGTTGGACAAAGGCTAGAGCAACAATCTTGACACATGATTGATGTATTTGTATCTAGCTATCACTATTAGTCTATGCAAAGATGAGTAAACAAAGCCCGTCTATACCCAGCTATCCTATCCCCTCCCCCCTACTGCGCAACTCTTTCCGCAGCTTGTCGTTCTGCCTCTACTTCTGCAATGACGACTTTGCGTACGCCTTGCCAGCCTTCTGACTTTTGGACGTGGCTGACTCTCCTTGGCTTGTCCTCGAGACCCTTGAACTCAACTGGGAGCACCTTCTCTTGGAAGTACTCCTTCTGCTCTGGCAGTGCGAGCTCTACAGCGTTTGCAAACTTGGCCGGGTGCGCTGTTGCGAGCGCAATGTGATGTGTGGATGGAGGCTTGGACACGTCAGCTGAGCGTAGTGCCGCATGGATGCCGATAGCGGAGTGCGGGTCCAGGATGTAGCTCTTGGACGACTCTGCGTTGAAGACGTATTTGATGGTTTCAATGGTCTCCTCGTCACTGACGCGATATGAGGCGAAGTCGGACTGTGCTGCTTCGAGTATCTGTTTGTCAACCGCAAAGCCGCCTTTCGTCTTCAAGTCGTTGAGCCAATTCCGTACATGGTCACCAGCCTGACTCCGTCGCTGCGATACTGCATCTGAGTTTGTGCTGTAGACATCGTATGACAGGAACCAGAGCAATCGCTCAAAGTTGGATGAGACGAGAATGTCCATGGCCGGGCTTAAAGTCTCCTTGACTCCACTCTCGTGCGCTTTAGCACCGTCCTCGGGAATACCGCCCTCAGCCTTCTTTCCGTGTACGGGCTTCTTCTCGTACTTGCCGGTTTCCCAGAAGCGGTGTAGGATGTCGTTCTCATTCGTAGCTATGACCAGCTTCTCGGCCGGCAGGCCCATGCGCTTTGCGAAAAAGCCAGCAAGGATATCGCCAAAGTTGCCCGTTGGCACAACAAAGCGGACGGTGGACGCTGGGAGGAAGGATTGCTGCTTGATGAGGTCGAAGTACGAGTAGAAGAAGTAGGTGATCTGCGCGAGGATACGAGCCCAGTTGATCGAGTTGACGGCGGCGAGGCGGTGCGTCTGGTTGATCTCAGGATCTGCGAAAAGGGCTTTTACAAAGTCCTAAGATGCGACGTTAGTGCTGTAGTGCGATTCTGCTGAAAGATACACACCTGGCAGTCGTCGAATGTGCCATCTACAGCCAAATTATGCACATTGGCATCCATGACCGTCGTCATCTGCGCTTCTTGGATCGGGCTGACCTTGCCATGCGGGTGCATAATGAAGACAGACACATCCTTCTTTCCGCGCAGGCCGTAGATGGCTGCTGAGCCGGTATCACCACTTGTCGCGCCGATGACAGTCAGATGTTCCCTGTCGCGTCCGGTCTTGCCCTGGTTCTTGCGAACAAGGAAGTACTCAAAGAGGTTACCCAGGAATTGCAGCGCAACATCCTTGAAGGCAAAGGTAGGTCCGTGGAACAATTCCAGCAAGTGTATGTTCTTCTCCTTGTCGAGTGTGACGGTGGGTACGACGTCTTTTGCGCGAAATGTCGAGTAGCTGCGGCGGATGATGTCCTTCAGGTCTGCGGACGGGATCTCGGACGGGGAGATGTAGAGGGAGAAGATTTCGAAGGCGAGGTCGGCGAAGGAGAGGTCCTTCCACTTGGACGCCCAGTCGTCGGGTAGCGTGGGGATTTCCTCGGGAATGAAGAGGCCGCCGTCTGAAGCGAGACCTTTGAGGACGACTTCCTCGAACGAGAACTATGCCTTGTTAGCATCCAGCTGAGCGCATTCTCCGCCGGGTCCTTCTCACGTCATAGGATCCTCCTCGGGTACTCAGGTACCGCTGCGATGCTGTGTGTGAGGACATGATGCGTGATGCCAATCAACAATGTAGCACAATGCAAGACAATGCAGGACAAAAAATTAGGGTGGGAGACAATTGCTGTGTACCACTCAACGGCGATGTAAAGTCATGGTCCCCGTGGGGAAAAATGTTGTTGTAGCTCCGGAATCGCAGTTGAGTCAAGGGACCGCATCTCGCCCGGGCAAAATCCAGATCTTGTGCACGGTGTACTAGACCGCATCATGGTGATACAAGGTGTCCAAATAGGTTGGGTAACAATTGTTTTACCACTGGAAAAGCACAGCAAAGGCCTTGATGCTTGGTTGAATGCATTCGTCCTGTTGCCCCGCCATACACTCATGTCTAACCCCGCCATGCGCTGTGCCTGGCCCTACACTGCGACTTGCACTGTCAATCGGTCCGGGTACAAGCAGAGGCAGTCTTGGCAGTGAGGCCAGCGCTGGAACTGTCGATTTCAAAACGAGTGTCCAGTGAAGCAGTGAAGTGCCATGGCCGACCTCTAAGACTACACACCACTGCTGTTGTTGCACGGCTTGCAGCCGTGGCCGGCAGAACGTCGGCGGCACCTTCTCGCCAACCAGCGCACAGACGCGAAGATTCTGTGCTCTCGGCGTCTGTGCGGACGCGGCCCGTGCATTTCCCCTCTGCATACTTAAGCTGCTCGCCCGTGTACCTTTTCTCGGCAGTTGACCATGTAATTCCAACCCCCCCCCCCTCCCCCCTCCATTGGGAACTCACGACTAACAGCGGCGCAGACTTCATAGAATCATTTCTTATAGTATGCGTCCTCTTCTGAGTTACTCTAAGTAGCCACAGAATCTCCATCCTGGTTGATGACTATCAGCCTCGATGTCCCGGAGTGAGGCCTTGGTTACGATTGCTTCGGCGATCGTGGCGATGATCTTCAGCTGACTGGCTGTGTACTTCGGTCACACTGGAAGGCAGGACGTTGATGGCAATCTGACAGGCCTTCTTTTTTTTTTCATTGACCGCTTCTGGCTTGCCAGTCGGTCGAGGAAGAAACTTGCCAACAATTTTGCAACGCCACTTTGGATTTGGACTCGCACTTGGATGTCATGGATAGAGGCAGCAGTGCATGGAAATCTATCAGTCTACGATGCCAGCATCGCGGCGCGCACTTGTCAACACCACCCATACTTCTCATTTGCGATCCAGTCAATCTTGTCAGCAACCGGTCCATCGTGCTCCGGATACCACTGCAAGCAAGCGATGCTCTCCATATCCCTATGGACGATCTCTGCAGTTGGGTCCAGCTGCTTCGCGGCTGCGAGCGCCGCCGGCGAGGGTGCCCACATCTCCACACGCTCCATGTTCCATTTTTGAGCCTCCTGCTGCGCCATGGCCAGGAGTGCCGCGATAGCAGCGTCGTGACTAGGGTTTTCGCATCCGCCGTTTAGGCTGCCCGAAGAGCCCTGCCAACCATCGTCCTCGATGACTAAGCGTAGGATATGCAGCGTGTTGCCCTTGGCTTCCGCTGGATTCGCGTTGTACCACATCCTTGTCCAGTAACACCAGATGCGCTTGCCCTTTTCCGTACCGACGACGGCTCCTTTGACCTCGGGTTTCTTGCCAAGCACCTCATTGCCTACGAACTCTTCACGCGCGTGGTGCCATTGCGCCATCTCGATATTCGGGACCAGAGCGACTGCCGTTTTACTGTCCTTTGGCCGCGACTCGAGACTCCGGCGGACAGAGGCCACGTCCATCTTGCACAGCTCCTCCAGATCCCCCGCGTACAATGGACGGGCGGTGGGTAGGCTGCTCGTGTCCGCAGAAGCCGTCGCAGGAATAGAGACGTGTGACGAGGGAAAAGGTTCCCAGCCAACGGTATTGTAGAATTTCTGCCTTTATCAGCAATGTACCGCCGTGGAGCGTCAGAGTTGACCCACTTTTCCAATATCAGAGTACAGGATCGAGAACAAGCACTCTTGACCATCTTCTGTCTGGTACGTTTTCAATGCCTTTCCGAGCTCCGCCATCATCCTTTGCGCATACCCCCGCTTGCGCAGATGGTTTGCGCAGAATACACTTCCAATGCAGTGGCAGATGACCTCCTTTAATTCTCCCTTCTGCCATACAAATGCCTTCTTCCGGTACGTTTCGCAGCTTGCCAGTGGCAGTCGGGTGCCTGAATCTGGGTCCAAAGGGTTGTTTGGTAGAGAGGTGTCAACCAAGATCCAGTACGAGATACCGCCATCGCGCGTTAGACGTTGCTGTGAAAGTAGAGCTTCACGTCGGAGGTAGGCGGGGACGGAGAGAGCACCACGCCATTCGCTTCCATTGAGATTGAGCTGCATCTGCTGTTCGGCTTCGGTAGGGTGGACGAGTGCTAGCGAAGGGGCATCGCCCTTGTTGAGGTTCTCGAGAGCAGGTGTGATAGCCATGTTGTTAGACAGTGGTGTATATCTGGGTAGGGTTGCAATAGATTGACCCTTTGCGAAGTCAGCTAGGGTCTTATATCTTTCGGCAAGACTTGTCGTAGGGCGTGACAGGCGCGGATTTGGTCCTGCCTACATGTAATCCTCTGGATCAAAGAAGCAGTCACAACTCAGTAAGGAGAAAATAGCGGGTCCAACTACGTCCATATCGCTTTAGGAGCCGGATAGCCAAGGAAGAAGAGGAAGTTAGTACAGATAGCTCTTTGTCTAGTCCGGTGCGCCCCGCGTTTTGGCGACTCGAGTCCGATTTGGTCTCCGTGTGATCTCAAAGCTGACCCCATATCTCCACAAACGCATTCCGAGCATACATCACGTTGCTCGCGGCCCGAGATGTGCCGTTGCAAAGCGAGGGTTGCATGCCACCGCTTACCACGGGTCATGTGCGCGTCTTCGGTTCGCGAATAGCTTGTATCTTGCATGAGACCAGGCACCTAGGCACGAGTTTTGCGTGCTATGGCTTCACACGCTCCGCGTACCCATTGGCAGCGTCTCCAACACCGACTGCAAACATTGCTTCTTCTTTTCTCAGTCTACGACGTGCGCGCACGCTTGTGACAAAATGGTTAGCGGCAGTTGGATTAGCCCGCGGGCGGGACCAGCGAACTGCACAATCGTCTATCTGGGCGAGACGCCCATGTCCTAGCATCCCTTGAACCCTTCACGACCACATGTCATCTCTGTTTCGCTGAACACCGGCGGCACTACAATGGCTTTTCGTTGAGATCTGCGTGTGCACTGTTGTGGCACACAGCTACTGCCTTTGCCATCTTACCTTCCTGGTGCCGTTGCCCGTTCCGCTCGCAGGCCCTGGACCACTCTCGCCGCTGCGAGCTGCAATGCGAAACACTTGTCACTCTCCTACTTTCGCTTTGCTTCTTCTGCTGCTTCCTCTTCTTCTGCTTCAGCTAGCGCCCATCCGTCGGTGAGAGGTCTCCGACAAATGGTGGTGTGAGTGACAAGGCTATACATTCAAGTGAATTGAGCTGGCCTGAATCACGTAAACACCACACGCGTTTGCATTGCCATTGACCCCTCACGCTTTCCTCAAGTTCTTCGACTAGATATAATAAATATTTAATATTTGGTCTTCTCCTTCTTCCTCTTCTTCCAGGGTCCGTAAGAGCTGCCTAAACGCTCCGATAGCAATCCTTGGCAGTCGGAATTACCATCAACCAATCTCGCAACCGCTGATCCCAAAAATTCCCAATGGCTCCGACTAGCATCCATCGCGCTTATGAAGTGGTTGACCTGCTCTCCGATAGCGAGACGGAGGATGAAGGCCTCACGAGGCGCGAATTGGAAGTTTTCGACGCACAATCTGCAGCAGAATGCGCTCACGACAACCCTGACATGGATGGCCCTATGGCAGAATTCCGCGCCCAATTCCAGGCAAACGACCGTCAGTTGACCGATTTGACCGACATTCCAGACATTGACGTTCCACCCTCTGACGCTATTGTGGTGGAAGATGAAGAGCCACAGCCAGAGGGACAGGCTCCTGACTGGGGTGGGGACGCTACAATTGTCACCGAAGCTGCGTGTGTGCAAATGGTGTTGAGCGTGCTACCGGACATATCGGTCGATTACGTTCTCAAGTTGATCCAAGAAAAGATGACAGACACCACGCGAACATCAGCACAGTGCGAGCATTTCCTGATCGAGCTATTGGAAGGCGAACCGTATCCGAAAGAATCAGATGAGGCGAAGAACAAGAAGAGGAAGAGGGATGACGAAGCCGAGGACGAGTTGAGCACCTACGAGAAGGGCGAGCGTGATCCGGAGATCGGCGGTTATGAACATGACGCGTAAGTACTTACTTCCTTCACAAACTCTGCGGCCGCAATATTTGCCATTTGCTGGCTTCGCAGCGATGCGGTTTTGATGTTGAAGCGCAGTGTCACTGCAGGCGTATCGTGAAGCGAGCATTCCAAGGTTTTGTTACACCTGGAACCATGGAACAATTGCGCTGGTCAACGCAATTCGGCTATGAGCCAGCGACAGCACCTCAATATTCATTCGCTACGTTTTGTGTTTACATTCAGCAACCTCGCGCCGTCTTTCTACCTTCCTACTCCTTTCGTTCACGGTCTTAACATAACTTCCACAGAATAGAGCTACTAAAAGACGAGTTCCTCATCGTACCTGTACGGCATATTACAAAGGTTCTTAAGGAGCAGAAGACTCTTTACAGAGCCTACGGTGTCATTGAACGACAAGTGCGCGACTACGGGCACATCGCTAAGACGTTCTCGCCGATCAACAAATCACGCAACAAACGTGGTATTCAACTTGAGTTGATTGAGCAAGGCAGTCAGATACCCAAGGAATTGCACGCAGTGAAGAAGAAGAGCGAAGCTGAAGCCGGTAAGTGGCGTCTCGTCATCGTCTATCCTCTTGATTCGAAACTAACAGCCAACAGCCAAACGTCAGAAGATCAAAGACGCGGAACTAGCCGAAGAAGCCAATTTAAAACAAGCCGAGATGAATAGTGACATGGGCGAATGTGCATGCTGCTTCAGCGACATTCCCCTGAACCGCATGATTAGCTGCAACGGAGATACTGTCCACTTCTACTGCGTAGACTGTCCTCGTCAGCAGATTGAGACGCAGATGGGTCAATCTCGCTGCAGACCCAAGTGCTTCGGAGTCGACAATTGCAACGGAACGTTCACACGGCGACAACTGCAGCAGATCTTGAGCGACACGAGCTTTGAACGATTAGAACACATGCAGCAAAGAGAAGACTTGGAAGCTGCAGGCTTGGACTTTCTCTCAGAATGTCCATTCTGCGACTTCAAGATGGAGTGTCTACCAGTCGAGGTCGACAAGGAGTTTCGGTGTGAAAACCCCAAGTGTGGCAAGACTAGCTGCCGCCTGTGCGAAAAAGAGTCGCACATTCCACTCAGCTGCGAAGAATTCAAGAAGGACGGTCAGATAACCCTACGACATATTGTCGAAGAAGCTATGTCGGCAGCCCTGATACGGCATTGCAACAAATGCAAGCACCCGTTCATTAAAGAACTTGGCTGCAACAAGATGACATGCACGCACTGCAGGAATGTGCAGTGGTAAGTTGCTAACATGACAGTACCAGCACTCAAGCTAATTGAAATCCAGCTACGTCTGCTCCAAGAATGTGACCGATTATAACCACTTCGGCGAGGCTCGGGTAGGCAAGTGTCCTCTACACGAGAACATCGAAGACCGACATGAACAGGAGGTTAAGAGGGCAGCCGATGAGGCCATGGCCAAAGTTCGGGCCGATAACCCTGGGCTGTCAGATGCGGATTTGATGGTCAAAGTATCGGATCGTGTCAAGCAAGCAGAGGATGCGCGTAAAGGTCGAGCAACTGCACAAGCGCAAGCTTTTCCTTACCACATGGTCGGGGAGCAGCTCAGACGTGCCCCCATCGTGCCTCCCATACCTGCGATACCAGCCTATGCCCAGCCTCCACCAGCAAATTTCGCCCCAGATCGGTATGTACATTCTCACCCAGGAATTATTCCTGTACCCGCCTTTGGATACCCCGTCCAGCCAGTCCCCTTCTACCAGCCTTTCTACCCTTTTCAACAAGTGGGTTATAATGGTGCTGTTCCACCGCAGCAGCCATATCCACAATTCATTCACCGTCCAATGTTTGCGCCATGTCCACGCTGTTTTTTGTATCATCCGCCTGACCTTTATTGCTAGACATGAGCCATTCGGCGCACTTTGGAATATGCTTCCACACAACCCCGTCCGGCAGCTCGTCAATGGAATGGGGCAAGTGGACGGACCAGCGCAACAAGCACATCGTCCTGCTGCTGTTGACGCTGTTCGTCGTCTTGATCGTCTCCACTACGAGCGCGAGGTTAGAGAAGCCTACCGCTATCTGCATGATGTTCGAATGGGGCAGCAGCAGGGAAACTTGAATCGAGAACAGCAAGCGAGACGACACGCAGAGCAGTTGCAGGGGCTCGAAGCTGATCGCGCGCGGCAAGTAGAGAGGCGACGGAATGTTGAGGCGCAATATGAAGCTCATCGAGCTTTGATAGCTGAGAGGCGACGGAATCGCCCCAACCCGCTAAGGCCTGCTGGAAGGTAGTGTGCCTTTGGGATGGTGGGCTGTTTGATGTCCTTTACCTCACGACGTTCACAGTGTAAGACAACTTGGCATTTGGATTTCAAGTATGCATGCTGCTTCTCTGCATGGGTTATTCATAAAAGGTAGAGCACCTTTGATACCATTTAGAGCATTTGAAAAGCATAATGGTGGTCAATCTTTTATTTTATTTTTCACTTTGAACGATTTGCCTCGTCTTGTGTGAATTGTCTGCAATAAAAAAGGACAAGTTGTACTTTGACTGATCAGTTCATATATGCTAAAGACTTGAGAAGCCTATATTTGTACCCTCTTCTTCTTTGCCCTCGAATTTGGCCTTGCCTTCTTCTATCCATGTCTCAAATCTGAAGACACCGGCTTCGATACTGCGCACAGGCGTGACCTTGACGCCACCCAGATCGCTCCCTTCCCTCTCTCTCCGTATCCCCAACTCAAGCTCTTCCTCGCCGAATTCATCTCTAGTCGTCGCGTTCCTCCCCGTCTTCTGCAGACTAGATTGAACCGGTATCCACGGCTGAGGATGGCCAATCGGCGGATCGATATCGCCGTCATCCTTGAGTTCCATACTGATGTTGAAGGAGCAATTCGGAGGTAGCGGTGCGAGAGCGGAAGTGCGCGTCGTAAGCGCAATCAACGCAGCACGGTACTGTTCGCTGGTGTTGACATCAACATGGACATCCAACGGCATCGTCTTCTGTCTCTTCGCGACGCCATCATCTTCAAAGTCCTCGGCTGGCGGCGTCCCTTCGTCCTCCCACTCAATCTCCATATCACGATCTGCCTTTGCCAGGACCGGGAACGCACTGACATCGAACATGTACCGTTCCATTATCTTGGCGCTGCCTGTCCCCTCACTCTCACTCCCGTAGCTGAAGACTACGATGCCGATCCTGGCTACGCTGCCGTTGAGCAGCTCTTCCCGCACGGCGGTTATGGCGTCGGTGATCCATTCGCAAACGAGGGGGTGGCGCGATTGGTAGACGGGGGTGTTGTGGAAGCGGGATTTGACGAAGGAGGTACGTGGGTAGAGGGTGCGTAGGTAGAGGAGCGTGTGTGTGTAGGCTGTAAGGAAGGTCGTGAAGTGGGAGAGGGTTTCGAGGAATGTTGGCGCCATTTTCGGATCACAACCGAGGACTGAATGGTGTGGCTACTTCTTGGTGCGATCTGTGTATGTGCTTGAACTAGTCCCGATAGTTTTGTGCACCGCTAATGAAAAATGGCCGTGATGGTGACGCAGACGCGTCTCGTCGCGTCAAGGCCGCTAGCTTGTCGAGGGATGTAGTAGGGTTGCTGGTCGGTATGGCAGATGTCGTGCGTATGCTGTGTTGATAGCCGCTGACATTGTTGAGCACAATACCGTGGCAATCAAGTGAGGGCCGTCGAGGAGAGATGGCGAAGTAGCAGCAGTAGTAGTCGTCGTCGTCGTCGTCGTCGCGTTTCCCACCGATCGGGAAGAAGCATTGTCGTCACCGCCGGTCAGGAGCGCATCGTCGCAATTGGCCACGTCCACTCTGCTGCAGCCCAAGTGCTATGCTGGAGATTGGCTCTGCTTCTAGCCTCTCAACTGTATTCTCGCAGGTTGGTCGCCGCAGGCTTATTGCTTCACTTATAGCATCCGCTTGGCCACCCCGCCACCCCGCCACCCTGGGATTCACGGAGTTGCCCCGCATCTCCGGGCGCGTTCTTTTCCCTCGTGCTCCATCGCCCAGCAACACCCATCAACAAACGCGTCAACAATCGATCCCTCTTCCTCGCCAACCGCTTTGGGGAGCGCTAGACGTGCCGACTAGCACTATACGCGCATGCCCCACGCTGAACATGGAGGACCAACTAGTCCAGCTGCTATCAGCAACCCAGGCCGCCCAAGAGGACACCCGCAACCATGCTGAGCAGCAGCTCCTCTCCCTCTACGGCCACCAGGAGCTCCCGCTAGGCCTCATTGGCATTGCCTGCCATGACAGCGTACCACTC
This sequence comes from Alternaria gansuensis, assembly GCA_009289805.1. Taxonomy (NCBI): domain Eukaryota; kingdom Fungi; phylum Ascomycota; class Dothideomycetes; order Pleosporales; family Pleosporaceae; genus Alternaria; species Alternaria gansuensis. The sequence goes on along the minus strand of WBOK01000184.1, from coordinate 75,870 downwards.
AACATCCGACAGGCTGCCCTGCTGTACCTGAAGAAGCTCGTGCTGGCGGGATGGAGTTCCAGCCTCGACGAGTGGAAGGGACAGGCGCTGGTCACAGACGAGAACAAGGCCGCATTACGGCAACAACTGCTCGCCCTTGCCACACAAGACCAGCTCGACCGAAAGCTCAAGGCCGCCGCAGGTCTTGTCGTCAGCAAGATCGCAAGCGCCGACTACCCCGTCGAATGGCCAGACCTCCTCGATAATCTTCTTGCACTGATACCGAATGCAACCGAGGGCCAACTCCATGGCGCTCTTAGAGTCCTCGGCGAGCTGGTCGAGGACTCCTTCAACGAGCAAACCTTCTTCACCGTCGCGCCTCAAATGATCAAGGTCCTGTACCATGTGGCCACCAACGACCAGAGAAAGCCGACCCTGAGGGCCTTGGCCTGTAAAGTCTTCCACGGCTGCTTCGATATCCTCGAGATGGTGCTGGAGGATCACAAGACCATGGTCAAGAACTTTGCCGACGGGATACTCAAGGAATGGATTCCGTTTTTCGTCAATGTCCTGAACACTAGACTGCCTGATCCCCCGTCGCAAGAAGAGGAAGACCAAGATACGCCCAATGCCTTACTCTACAAAGGACAGGTCGCTCTCAAGCTACAGTGTGTCAAGGTAAGTCATGTCACACGATCCACTTGTATCAATCGCAATACTAAGTAGTTGACAGGTTCTCATGCGCATACGCTCCGTCTTTCCTGCCATCCTCTCGCCGCAAAGTCTCGTCCTATTCCAGGCAACCTGGCAGGAGCTATCATTACTCGAACCGGCATACTCGCTCATGTATATACAAGAGGATCGTCAAAGTAGGCTAGAGGATTCCGATGGTCTACCCTACACACTGGATTTCCTTATCCTTGAGGAGCTGGACTTCATGCAGGCTTGCCTTCGTGCACCTCCGGTCCGCGCGCAACTCGAACAGGAACTCCAGAATCAGACGCTCGATAACTCATGGGTCACCCAGGTCATGAAGCTGGCCGTGGCCTATGCGCAAATTACCACTGAAGAGGAGGGACTCTGGGATGTGGATGTAAACATCTTCCTGAGCGAGGAGACAAGTGTGACGGCGAACTACACACCCCGAACTGCCTGTGGTGATCTCGTCATCAAGCTTGGTGAATGGCTTACAGAACCTACCGTCAACGGCTTGTTGACCTACACAAGAGCGCTCTACTCTGAGTCCAAGGGTTGGAAAGCTCAAGAAGCTGCGCTCTATGTGTTGAATCAACTGCTAAGTGACTTCCAAGATGTGGAGAAGCAGATCAGCCCAGACGCCGCGAGTGGCTACGTCGATTTCATCCGCTATGCCATGCAGCAGCCCGACGCTTTCCTTCGAGCGCGTGGTTACCTCGTCGCCGGAAGTCTGACCAGAACATCTGGAGATGCCCTACAACAGCTCAGCACGTCCTTTCTCGAGGCATCTCTGCAAGCCATTTCATCTGACGAGTCCGACGTTGTCCAAGTGTCATGCATTCGAGCGCTGCAATATTATCTCCAAGCGCTCCCACACGCAACTACACAACCCATACAAAACACCATTATCATGGCTATCAGCAATTATCTTGCCGCGCAAGACATGTCAGAGCTCAGCGACAGCGAAGACCTTATGGTTACTCTAGTCGAAACATTGCGAGACGCTATACTTATTGATACGCGGATATGCATCACAGACAACGGTCTCGATACACTTTTCCGGGTCGCTAGTCATCAAGCCAACAACTTCCAACTCACCATGCTAGTCACTGAGGCCTTTGAAGAGGTGACAGAGACCATAGCGCGAATGGGCGGAGACGCATATGTCCAACTGTGCGCAAGGGTTCTTCCATCACTTATGGGCGCTTTTGACGTCGGAAGCTTGACGGAGGAAAACGCCTTGTGTAACTTTGCTGCTGATCTCCTTGCCGTGCTTGCTGAGCACGGGCCAGAGCCACTACCTGCTGGATTTGTTGCGACGACCATGCCAAAACTCACACGAGTTCTTCTGGGCTCCACCGATGAAGAGCTGCTTAAGTCTGCCACGATTGCAGTGAAGAACATCATCTCGCATGATCATCAACAGCTCTTCGAATGGCGAGATGACACTGGAAAAGCTGGTCTCGAGGTCACACTCATCATCGTCTCCCGTCTGCTATCTTCATGCAGCGACCACGCTGCTGGCGAGGTTGGTGCGCTTGCCGCCGAGGTAGTGGAGAAGGCTGGCCACGAGCGACTTGGTCCTTACCTAGAGCAACTCCTACGAAGCGTTGCAGTTCGCCTAGCTCAGGCACAGCAAGCGCAGTTCATTCAGAGCTTGACCCTTGTATTCGCGCGCCTGAGCTTAAACCACGCTTCGGAGGTGGTAGACTTCCTGGCCGGCCAGGATATTGAGGGCCAGAACGGACTCCAGGTTGTGCTAGCGAAATGGCTCGAGAATTCGATCAACTTTGCTGGTTACGACGAGATCCGACAAAAGTACGTACGAACCTCTCCGGAAATCGACCAGTTCTCTTACGAACGGAGAAAGCCTTTTGGAAGGCCTCAGATCGTTCGAAATAAGTTGAACTTCCCCTCTTCTGCTTGCCTATCTTTACCCCACACGATTGCTGACTGTGATTCGTAGTGTCATTGCTCTTTCGAAATTGTATGATCTGAAGGACCCACGTCTTGCGCAGGTGCAAGTGCAGGGTGACTTGATACCAAATACCGACAGTCGCATCATGACCAGGAGTCGCGCAAAAGCTAGTAGGTCTATTCTCTAATCTCTTCCGTCTCTATTTCTTCGTCACTAGCGCAGTACCCGTCAATGTTGTAGAGCATGCTTGTAGGTTGTTGTGTCATTGTTGCCACCCAGTGCTGCGAGCCTTTCTCATGTCTCTATGCACACACTGACAGTCGAATCAGATCCTGACAAGTATACCATAGTGCCTGCTCCTCTCAAGATTCTCAAAGTTCTCGTCGTCGAACTTCAGTCCGCCTCTGGCGCACCCTTCGATACACAAGCTGCTGCTGAACTCGCCGAAGAAGATTCTGGTGACGATGACTGGGAAGATGAGCAAAACCCATTCGTCGACCTCGGCAGTACGTTTAGCAGAGAGCAATTGATGGCGTTTGCTGCTGAAGAGCCGGGAGGTGGCCGTCAACGCGACGACGAGACTCAAGGCTTCTTAGTCGACTTCTTCAAGCGCGCGGCGACTACGCAAGGCTTCGCTGAGGAATTCAGTCAGCTTACAGAGGAGGAGCAGCAGCGGCTGAGAGATAGCGCTGCATAATGAGTGTACTCATATGTGCGTCGTCTCTACCATGAGCTAGAACTGTTCCTGGACTGTACGGATATGCGGCATCGCTTTAGGTTATGACCCTTTTTGGAAATGCTTCACCGCTAGGAATAATAGACAAAGGAAGTTGGATGATGGATCACGATGGATTAGTCGATATCAAGAAAAGTCTCTCTTAACAGAGACTGGCTATACACAAGTATAGCGAATGTTGTAAATGTTTACATACCAATATCCCAGTTCCTTCAATGCTAGCTGTACCCCTTTTTTTTGTGCTAAGCAGCTTTTCTTCATTCGATGGGGGTGCGGGTGCTGGCGATTCGCGCTGGGGTCTGAACTGGGATCTGGACATCACACACGAAATGGCCAATTTATCCATCATGACATGTATGCTTGTACTGAGGATGTTGCAAAGTGCTGGCGCAAGTGGTGAGCAAAAGCCGTTGGAATCATTCATTTTGCACACACACACACACACACACGTTTCCTCCTTGCATCTCCTCCATCCGGTTAGTTCAATACAATACACATCATGTAAGCCGCAGCAGCCTCGTCTTACCCCGCTACTGCACGATTCGCAGGGCCTTTTTTTGTTGTTCCAAAATAGAAATGAGAAGACGCGCTAGAAGGGTGTTCGCGTGCGCAGTGCATGCAGTTCGTTGCCCAGGAATAGTACTTACCTGGTCATCATCGATAAGGCAGAGGTGATTTCAATGTACAATGGGCTATTTTGGCCCTCTGGTTGCGCTTCCGTGAACGGGATATGAGGGACTTGTGTGTTGCCGGAGGGGTAAAGGTAGATGGTGGTGGGGTGATGGTTTCGCGGGCGCTTATGCAGAGTGATGGGTTAGTGACGCCGGCGGGTGGGCACGTGGAAGATGGAAGGGTGATGGTTTACCCTTGCTGGACGAACGGCTGCGCTTTGGATCGAGATTGTTTTGGTGTGGCTCAGTTGGAAGTGGGTTGGGAAGAAGCTGTTTGCGCTACATTGAGTCACATCATACCTGTCATTCACATGCCCCGTGTTCATGTAGACCGGCAGTTTGAGTTGTTCAATGTGCAAGTGCCGCTGGAGAAAGTGATGCATCCCAGTGTCGCATTTCCACGGCATTTCTCCAAGGAAGCCCAATCACGCTGAGCATACAGCGCTTAATCCTCATTTTCGCAGCCCGAACCCACCCCTCGAGCAAACAAGAAAAGTGCAGCTGACCAGACACCCCACGATGCCGGAATCCAGAGCATCTCATTCGTCAATGTAACGGAAGCCAGAAGGCAAGAGGGCGGCGGTATAGACGTGGCATGTCTCTGCCTCAAACCTTTTGCCCCCTCCACACCCCTCATCTTGTGCCCTCTCGACGTACCACACAAGCCATTGTCGGCCACTTCCGGAAAAAAAACGAAGCCGACTTCCAACAGCCGAGATCTCGATGCTCGCACAGCAGGCATACATGTCGCATTGACCGATCGATGACGATCTTGTGCCCACCTATCTCAGCTACCCGCCATCTTGATGCTGCCCCCCGGCTCCAGGAAGTCACTCCGTGTGCAGTGAAAAGCTTGGAAGTGGGCGAAAGCGTGACATAGGCAAAGGCGGTACACGCGGAGTGGTAGCGGGGTACAATGCAATAGTGGAGAGCAGCACCAGATCAAGTGGGCCTAGGCGGGCAGCAGTGGTCTGGCTTTCGTCATGCCGCGGCTGCCAAAATGCCTCGCTTCGCTTCGGTTGCTTGGATGGGAGGACGAGTGGAAAAGGGGACCGGTTCATGCGCGATCGCACCGGCCATGTGTTTGGAAACACCGTGGTGCTGGCAGGTGGTCTGTGGTGCCGGTGTCAGGCTTATGCATGAACTGCTGGTAGGTCTGGTCGTGGGTCGACAATTAGACATGAGGTGTTCTGCGAGTGTTGCACGTGCACCCAAGATTTACCTGTTGCAGCGATGCGATTGGGGGATGCAGGCGTGCCTACATGCCAACTAACCATCAGGCAACGTGCACGCCCACAGTGAAGCGATGGGGGCTGGCCTGTTTAGCGGCACCATGTCGTGTAGCTGCGTCGGAATGCGATCCGGCGCACGACGGAGAAAGGCCTAGATGCAGAAATGCTTGCTGCGTCGTCGCAAAGGTCATCTGGAAGGACGTTGAGGAACGGAGCGATTTCTACAAACGATCCAAGTACCACCACCACACACATTCAGCCGTGGAAGCTTTGATTCAAAACAAGCACGATGCGATCCTCACCAATCAACACAATGCCACCCAAACGCCCCTCACTCAGCTCGTGACACCCACCGAAACCCAAAAAAAAGCCAAATAACAGCAACTTGGCAGACGTCGTGGAAGCCATCGCTCTCGTTCCAGCCAACAGACTCGGTGAAACCTTCCCCCAACCTCCCGTCTTTGCCACTATCCCTTCCATCCGAGCACCCCGTCGACGACTCTGTTCCTGTCGATCTCCAAAACGTACATGATGCCAATTCTGCAACTCATTTCAGCGGTTGCCTAATCATCCATGTAAGGATGCCCTTGCACACTGCGACTCGTACTATTACCGGGGATGAAGGGGGGAGGGGAGAGTGCGACAAGGTTGTCTATCCAAGGAGTTCCCGTGTCCAGGGATGACGCGACGCCTCTTAATCTTGGAGGACTTCTGCGCCAAGGAACCAGATGGTGGCTGAGAACGTTAAGCCGCATATCTGGCCGCAATCAAGGGGGGTTCCTTTTTGTCATTCATTATACTGCAAGACCCTGAGCTACTATACCGGTTACATCTATTCTATTGCAAAGTCTTTCCTCGCGTGTGATGCGCGCGAGCTGCAGGTGGCCATCCCGGAGCCCTGGGCCTTACCACCCACTCACCCGCCCACAACGCAATTGTAAACAACTTCACACAAGATAGCAAACCACTGTCGTTTGCAATAGCGGCTCGAATGGGGGGGGGGGGGCTGGACACTGCATAGAGCATGTGCAAACGTGTGAGATTTCTTGGAGACTCAAAAAGCATGTGTCCGAGACTACTCTGAGGTGTGATAAGGTTGGTCGTGTCTCAGATGCCTTGTGTGGCTTGCATGCAGGGGTTGTGGCTTTTGGAGATCGCCGCCGTTGCAAACTTTAATATTGTAACGATGAGAAAATGCGACACTTGAGGGTTTGATAGGCCGAGGAATTGTAAATCATGAAGACTTGATCACACAGCGCAGGACATAGGAGCAGATGATTCGATAGCAGATAATAAATTGATAGATGGCAATAGAGTAGTGAGTGGGTATAACTAGTTTTGACCGTGAGGTACCAATCTTTCTGATAGAGATGTCTGTAGACATCTCCCAAATCTAGTGGACCAAACCAGAAGACAAAGTGTAGTGGTATCCCTGTACCCCAAAAAATGACGACCTGAACACCATGCGTGACTAACCCAAACAGCAAAGCAATAATAGTTGGCTAAAAGAAATGAAAAGAAAAATAAGCAATACAAGTGAGAAGGGATGGATATCATAGAAGAAAGCAGACTTTTTCCTGTGACCCGCCCAATGCGTGAGAAAACCTAGTGGTGTTGTACATTGTGTGAAGGTGCAAAGCGAGGAAGATGCAGCAAGATTAACAATTACGAAACGCAAGAAAGGGTATCTCGCGGTAACATCAAGTAATGCGCTGAGCAATGACGGTAATAGAGAGGGTATACCGAGACAGAAAACGCCAGCGCCAAAAGCGTCGAGGTATGGAAAGGTGGGGTAGGAGATGCTAAGCAGATGGGTATCGGAGGATGTCCTCGCAGTTGGCATCGAAGCGCATGGACCAGAGACGCATTCCGGTCATGAGCTTTTCGGTCTTCTCGAGTTCTCGGTCGCGACCAAAGATGGATTCGACAAACTCCTTGCCGCTGTTCTTGCCCATGGAAACGGGCTTCTCTTTGCCGCTCTCCTTCTTAGCGGCCTTCCACATGTAGTCCTCGCACACCTTGAGCAGCTTGGCAAAGCGGACCCACAGACGTTCACCACTCTCGAGGAAGTCTTCGACCATTTCGTGGTTCTCCTTCTTACGAATCTTGGGCATGGTCTCATCGGCCCTCCTGACCTTGCCAGCGAGTTGAATGAGCAGGAGCCAGAGCTCGCCTGCCATCTCGGCGAGAGGGGTTGCTGGGCCGTAGTGGAAGACGGTCCAGTCGTAGATCCACTTGCCGAGCGAGTTGGCATCGAAAACAGATCCTAGGAGCATAATGGGCTCTTCAGTGGGGTCCCAGTTCTTGTACGAGTAACCGGCGGGGATGCCAGCACGGCGCGCATCTTCTGCGGTGGCCACGGGGGTGGGCTTGGCTGGGGCAGGCTTCTTGGGCGAGGCGGCTGGCTGTCGGCTAGAGGCAGCAGAGGCGCGTCGTGGACGGCTTGACTTGGGCTCTGTTTCATAAATAGGGACCTGATCATAGTAATAGCGATCAGCATCCCTCCCGTAGATATCGTGGCGCGCGTACTGCTGGTACGGCGGTGGTGGGTAGTCGTGCATGTCGTAATCGCATTCGTAGCCGTCGCCTCGGTCGTCGTTGACAACTTTGGTGTAGACGTAGCGTGCCGACTGGGACGGATGACGCTTCCTCTCGCGATTGCTGCGCTTGAGAGGCGGGACGTCTGTGTCGCGGCGATGGCGACTTGGAGTATTGTAACCGAGATGACTTACATATTCAGGGATGCCTCTCGGCGTCGCGTATGTGCGCGGGTCTGCCGCGGCATACTGAGGCATGGCCCCTCCGCGAGGAGAGGCGGCGTACGAGTGCTGCGTCGGCACGGCGTGCGATGCCCGGCGAGAGTGGGCCTGAACTTTGGGACTGGCTCGTGGGGTAGCCATCTGGGGCGCATGTCGCGGCGAGTAGTAGTTGGTGCCGGAACCGGGCGACATTGGCGGCGTGGTGTGGTGGTAGTCGTAGGGCATGTAGCCCGGGGGAGGCGTCGGATACTGTGATGTGTACATGTTGGTGGGGGTGTCGCCGTGTGCCGTAGAACGGGTGGTGGTGGTGGTGGTGAGGTTCGGTTGCGGGGTGGATAGGGAAGGAGCCCAGGCCGGTGCCTGCTTCACCTGGGGATGTGCAAACCGAGCGTGCGTCGTCGAGGACGTTGGGAGTTGGCGGAGGTGAGTGGAGGTGCAGCGACGGCGGGGAGAGAAGGGGAAATCCGGCTCTGTCTACTGCACATTGGGTGGAGAGTCGCTTGGGTACTAGAGGCTGCCAGAAGGATCCAGCGTGTGAGGATCCCGACCGAAGTAGACGCTTGACGTCTGGAGTGCTTGGTAATGTGTGGTGGTGATGCTCGGGTGCGCAAGAGAGGAAGCGACGACGGGCTGCGCTGCTTTTGAGCCGAGCCTTCTTTGGCCTCTTTCCGCGCGCGGACCACCGTGGACGGTGGACAGTGCCTGCCCATCCGCTCTAACGCGGGCCCCCCTGTCGCGCCATGCACCCACTAGCGCAGCCCCGGGGACCCCCGGCTGCTGGCAGCCTGGCATTCCCTCGTCCATGGGTCAGACTGGCCGTGCTGTGCCTCCTGCCCATATCGCCCACGAGTATTCTGCGAAGCTAGCCCCGAGCCTGCACTGGTCCAAGCCGCCTCTCTGACTCCTCAGCTTCGCTCCGAGTCCGCCGGGACGTGTTGGGGATGCCATTCACGCGCTGCTCCGTGGTTGATGCCTGACGGCGAGCATGCCGCCCAGCCTGTTTTAAATTTGTTCTGTTTTGGGTGTGTAATATTGGAAACACTTGTAGCTCGCTATATACCCGTAATCCTGGACACCCTCGTAGACGACGCCCCTTCGAGCATGGCTAGCGTAAGCAACCACTGCCGCTGTACTCGGCTCGTTGGCTGTGCCACATGCCGTGCTGCTTCGCCGTCGACACAGTTGTCACTGTTTTCGGTGTGTTTCCTGTGCTGCTGAACTCTCTTCAAACGGTCCCGCTTGCAGCCAACAAAGCTCCACTCCACTCCACCCACCCTTGAAACCTCCATATCCGTCGTTGGGCAGGACTCGCGGCTCGCTGCAGCGCGGATGCAACAGGACGGCCCTGTCTGCCTGTGCGTCCTCTTGCTGCGAGCACTTGCTGGCACCGGCGCAGAAACCTCCTACTTGGTCGTCCTACCCACCGAATCATGCCGTGGCCGACCAGCTACCGAGCGACATATACATAGTAGTCTTTGTTGATCTCCAAATATCTACTCATCCTCTCCCTCCTTCAGCTCGCGACCATTTCCTAACCTACCCCATTGGTAAACTACCTTTTACCTAGTGCAAACGCTACACCTGGTGGCCGTCGTCGCGGCACATGGCTGGTTTTGGCTGGATTGCATTCATCCGAAACAGCGGCAGGTCCATCATTCAACGTCGTTCCGCGTCGCTTGGGGCCGATTATCACTGCTAGGGAGGCCCTGTCGTCTGCTGCTCAGAGCCGCACTCCATCGCTCGGATCCCTTCTCGAACTTCCCTTTGCTCACTGTACGAAACCTAATTTCCCGCCCGTGAAAAAAGTTATTCGAATGTCTCCCAGCTTATCCAAGGTCGCTGGCTTGGGGGTGCGCGTTGTTGTTTACCGCTACTTCGATTGTCTGCAGTCCTCTTCCAAGGCATATGGTACTGTCGATGAGGGGCCCACCTACGGCTGCACATCGCTGCACCGCCCCGTTTTGATTCGATTAAATCCATCAACAACAAACTAACTGGTCGCGGTTGCATGGTTTGATCTCCCCGCTCGCAGCTACTACGGCTCGATAAAGCAAGTTCGCAGCGCAAGTACCTCACACATCCAATTTGAATGGCTCCGGCGCAACGCCTGTATCCGTGCTGTGCATGAAAGCCTGCGCCTTGGTACAGTGGTATCTCCCGTTAACACGCCCCTTGTAATCTCTCGGCACACAGTTCTCATTTGTATTTTTGACCCCGGTGCCCGGCCCTTATTGGACTGCTTCGGGCCTTGTCCTTGTGGCTCATCGGGTTGCGTTCCTACCGAGCTTCCCACAGTGATTTCTGCAAGTGTCAAAATTCCAGGTACCCACTTTGCCATTAGACAACTCACCTTGCGTGATCCTTCGCACCCACCAACATCATGCGTTGCTATGACTCCCCACGACCTGCAGAACTGTCTACTCGGCGCCCGCATGCTACTATCGTCATGGCTGATTTCAAAACGAGGCTTCTTCACCAAGTGGACCTGCAGAGTACGAAGCGCCGATGACTCTCTACACTTGTCTTCAAGACGACCACTAGGACGAGACCAACGCGCAGTGGCATGGAAGCAACTGCGGTACCCGTAGATGCTGACCCAAATCGCTATGACGCATCGCACAGGTTTGCGCAGCCCTATCGAATGCAGATTCAAGACTGCAGCGTGCTGCGGATTCGTCGGGCAACCCCATTAGCCTGCCACGACTGTAAGCTGAGCACAGCTGTCGTCGACCTGCGAGCGGTCTAGCTGCATGACGGGCCACCTAAAATAATTCCTTCAGCCCAACCATTCGCTCATGTATTGCAAGTTCAATACACCGTTATTGCGCACTGAACCTGCAGATTCCTCGACGTGTGGCTGTGCACGCTCTTGGCGTGGACGCTCCGAGTCACATGCGCAGTACGATTTGCGTGGCAGGGATTTGACAAGCGAAACGTTGATTTCCCCTGTGGCGGAATGCCGCCTCAACATCACGGACGTCGGACGAATTTTTTTACAAGCAACGCGCAACACGCTTTGTCACTGATCACTATCGAGCTCCGCAATCGTTCACGATTGGGCTCACGTCCGATGGCAAACACCATTGCCTTGAGTCCGCCTCATCTTACATTTCGTCGCCATCGATCGGCCATGTCGTCGCCGGCGGCTTTACTGCCGCTCCGAATTGACCGCGTCAGTCAAAATTGCGAAGCGGATAATTGAAACACCTAGCAGACTGTCGCCACTCGGACGGTGCTTCTTCCAACCAAACAGCCCGCGCCGATCAAGAGACTGTGTCAGCTCGTTTCTTCTCTAAATGTTGTTGATATATTCGCCACACATTTACATCGCCATGGATCACGCGCTTCCGCAGCCGCCCGGTCATCGAAAAAGCACCACTTCAGCGGTGAGTCATGGTATAGGGAAGAAGCCTGCCTCTTTAGCGAGTTACATTGAGACCAGGCTTCTCCCAGCAACTTCATGCATTGACGAACTGTTTAGACAGGTGGATTTCGTCCTGTGTCCTAGCTCTCGCCCACCGCCACATTTGCTTTCAAGCAAGGTTGAAGCATGGATGGTGCATGAGGCTCTGTAAGGTGCCAGTCCAAAACCGACCTTGTCCGTTCGTTGCGTGCGTCGTTCAGGCAACGAGTACGAGCTCCGATCAGCGTGTTGAGGTATCGGTATTTTCGTTGGTGAGAAGGTCCTTCGACTCCGCCTTCGGTTCGCTGGTACCGTGAGGCGGTAATTCCACTCTCATGCGTTTGCTTTTGCCAAACATTGGAGAACTCGCCATGACTGTGGAGGACGACTCACCTACCCTCCAATCACTACGCAGAACCGCAATTACGCCACTGGGGTTCATAATCCCCATTATCGTCTTGCCGACCTCTGGGACGCTTACAACGGCCTTTTTTTCTTTTGCGGCAGCTGGGCGGGAAGAAAGGAACAGTGCTTCAGCTTTACTGAAGCTACTGCCTAGAGACCATCTCAACGACGAGCACCGCACATGACAAGGCTTGCGATGATCGCGACGCATTGGATAAGCTAGAGAAAACGGTTAGTCACGTCTACCACATGGCAAGTCGATCTTCATCCGTGTACGCGGACATTAGATATGCTGCATGCATGTAGAATCGTCAAAAAGAGCCGCAGAAAGGGGTTGAGTTGCCACGAAAAGCATCCATGGACTAACCTTAGTATTTGGTACCTGAAGATGCACAGGTACTCACTACGCCGGTGGCGACCGTTCCGAGGGGCACCCGGTACCGGTAGATAGTAGGTGGTATCCGATGCTGGCATGTGGGATTCTTCTTTAGGCTGAGTGCTCGCCGACAGACGGGCCTTTGTAGAGGGACTAGAGATGTCGCGTGATTGACTTGCGCTGATGTACCGCATCGCGAGACCACGCTCCACGTCCGATCATTGGTGGTATACAGATTACTTCTCTTTGCTTGTTGCTTCACTTTTTCAGTCAAACACTTTTCGTTCTAAGCTACCCTTTTTACTTGCTCTCTACTTTCGTATAGGCGTTCCTCACCGACCTATTAAAATCTCCCATTGCGGATTTTTGATGGTAAAGGAGCAGTGAAGCCCCAAAGAAACCGGCAGGGCAATTTTTTTTTAAATCTCTCGACTATTACATCAGTCGCTTATTTCTTTAGCAAACGGTGTAAAGACGGTAAACGCAAACTATACAAGTCATACCAGTCATTTTACGGTCTTGTTACTCCACCTGAGGACACTTCTGACCCCTATCCAAAACAAAACCTGGCGAAAAGACGCAAGCCGTGCCTATCTCAATGCATTTCAGGAACCGAACGTTGACATTCTTTTTGTAACCTCTACAGATGTTATTGTGTAGTACATGTCGGGATTACCAGACGCATCGATGAGGTGTTGATGAATGACAGAATTCGACCTCTGCGTCCACCTAATTACCATAGGAGCTACCGCCGACAGCTTCTCTTCAACCGACCGGGAGGCCGCTCAACAAAGGTAAACGCGGGCTTTGTAATCTACTACTATAGCTTCTTGTATAGTAACCTAGTAAAGTCTAACTTTACTTAATATAAGCTATTAGTCTTTGTATTAAATAGGGAAAAAAATAGTCTAAATATTATATTATTTATATACAAGTTGTTTGTATACAGTACTATATAGTGTAAGAAATTCTAAAAGTAAGAAGTAGCAGGCAGAGAGCTTTTATAAAGTATTGTAGGCTTCTGCTGTAGTAACGTCGTGTCCTTACTCTCCTCTACCTTCTCTACCTTTATTATAATCTTGTTGCTAGCTTTAGGCTAGCAATTGCTGTTAAACACGTTTTAATTAGTGTTGTTTTTTAGTACTTTTAGTAAATTTTCTAACGTACTTTATAAGCGAGTGGCCGGCACAAGCGAGTGGCCGGACTTTGCTAAGACCTTACTACATCTCTCCTAACACGCAATGTCTTAACGTAGCAACGTAATATAAAATTAGAAAAAGGCTTAAATATAGCTTATACTTTAGGCTTTTATTTAAAACGTAATACTTACTACGCCTTACGCTGTAAAAGCTTATAACATGCTAGAAAAAATACTTAAATAATAACGCGCTAGAATACTTTATTAACGCAATTATATGCATAAATTAATAGCTTCTTAAAAATCTAAAAAGATAGTAATTATTAAGTATATTTTAAAGCTATTAAAGTAAAAATACCTACCTTAACTTAATAATATTAAAAAATTAGCTAATTCTTTACTTTAAGTTTATAACTAAGACTTAGTTAGTAAAGATTAAGCTATAAACTTTATTAAGTACTACTTAAAGCTTAAAGCTAAGTTTAATTAAAAGTATAACTATAGTTAAGCTTTTTATATAAAATTTAAAATCATAAAAAGCTAGTTCTACTTAGTATAAAATATAAAAGCTAAGTATAGTATTTTAAATAAAAATATATATAACTTTAATAAAATAAGCTTTATAATAAGTATAATATTAACTAAGTTAGTCATTATAGTAGTAAAGTATTAAAAATAGCTAAAAATAGTGTAGCAAAGTAACTAAAAGTAAGTTATAGCTATTTAAAGTATAAATATAATAAAGTAAATAATTTTACTTTTTATTATTTTTTAAAGTAAGCACTACCTCTTTACTTAGTATAAAAAGAAGAGCTTACTTTAAGACTAAGTAATTATAGTTTTTAAAAATAGCTAAATAATAAATAAGCTTATTATTAAGTAGCTAAAGTACTTTAATAGGCATGTAAAGAGAAAAGTTATTAGTAGCTACTACTTAATAGTTTTTAATAGCTATAAAAGCTATAGCTTAATTGATTTCTGCTAGCTCTATAAGCAGAAAATTACTTTTTATATACTTTTTTACTTATTACACTTACTATAGCTGCTTAATATTAGGTATTTTACGCTATTAAAGAAGGTATATAAGTACTAAGCTAAAAAGCTAATATATAATAAAATTATTTATATTACTAAAATAGAGTTTTTGCTATGCTTTAAAGCTACTTTTAATACTACTATTATAAAAAGTAATATTTTAAAAAGCTTTTACAGCGCTAGCTTAGTTTTATTTAATTTAAAAGCTATTATATTAACGTTTAATATTTACTTATATACTTTACTATTACTTACTATTAAAAATAGTTTCTAGTAGTTGTAAACTCTAAGTAATACTATAAAACTAAAGTTTTAAATAAAGCTAGTTTTTAAAAAGTTTTAAAAATATATAAATAGCTTGCCTACTTTAATAGTTAAGGCAGTAAAAAGTCTTTTTAAAAGCGTAAAGATAATAGCGTATACTTTAGTATTATTATAAAAGCGTATTACTAAGCTTAAAGTAGCTAATAAAGCTACTATATAACGTAAATCATGTAAAAAAAAGTAAGTATAAAAAAAAAGTTATTTATAGTTAAAAAAAGCTTTAACTATTAACTTTAACCTAGTTTACTATTGAGCGCCCCACCCCATCGAGCGCCCCACTAAACACTAGCGCAGCGCACGCGCAGCAATACAGCATAATACTACAACAAATTACTATACTATACGCAATACTATAGGATTATTTAGAAGCGTTGCTATTATCTATATCTTCTATTTCTGCCTTATAGGTGCAGGAGTTGTGCCTAGTCTTACTGCAACGGCCGCAGCGCCTCTCTACGCGCACCTTCTTTGCAGGCGTCTTACTATCCTCCTACCTACTAACCTTCTTTTTAGTAATTAAGTTAGATATCTTACTAACTATTAAAGTCTTCTTTATATATATATACTACTTTTTATAAGTCTTGCGCTTTGTAAGCGTGTTAACAGCATCTTAAAGGCAGCCTATTTCTTTCTACACTAACACTATATTATAAGCTATCTACTAAGCGCCTTTACTTAGCTACTTAACCTACTTATCTAATAAGCTTGCTAGTAACTTTTAGTAGTTTTATATATAATTTTAAATTAGCGTAAATTACGCCTTTATTTTATAGGCGTTGCGTAGTGATTGCGCCTTTTAAGTAATAGTACCTAGTATAAGTAGTATTAATATACGTAGCTATATGTCTAGCTTTAATAACATAACCTTTAAGTTATATAAAACTAGCTTAGCACTTTAAAACTTTACGTAAACATTCTTTAGTATAAACGTCTTTTTATAAGCTGCTTTAAAAGCTAGTAAAAAGGTTTTCTTGTTAATATAGTAAATATAGCTATAACGTGGTTCACCAGCGAGCGCCGCACCCTACCAAGCGCCGCACGAAAACTAGCAAGGCGTACGCGCAGCAACGTAGCTTAGTTGTATAACACAAATCTTGTACTCTTGCAATAGTATAGTATTATTTAAAAGCATTGCTATTGTTTACATCCTTAATTTCTACTTTGCAAGTGCAAGAGTTATGCCTAATTTTACTACAACGGCCGCAGCGCCTCTTTGCGCGCACCTTCTTTGTAGGCGTCTTGCTGTCCTTACGCCTTCTACCCTTTATTTTAGCAATTAAGTTAAATACTTTACTAACTATTAAAGTCTTCTCTACACGTACGTACTGCCTTTTGCAAGTTTTGCGCTTTGTAAGTATATTAATAGCGTCTTAAAGGCAGCCTATTTCCTTCTATACTAACACTATATTATAAGCTATCTGCTAAGCGCCTTTACTTAGCTGCTTTACCTACTTATCTAATAAGCTTACTAGTAACCTTTAGTAGTTTTAAATATAATTTTAAATTAGTATAAATTACACTTTTATTTTACAGGCGTTGCGCAGTATTTGCGCCTTTTAAGTAATAGTGCTTAGTGTAAGTAGTGTTAGCATACGCAGCTACATATCTAGCTTTAATAACACAGCCTCTAGGTTATATAAAACTAGTCTAGCACCTTAAAATCTTACGTAAACATTTTTTAGTGTAAACATTTTCTTAAAAGCTACTTTAAAAGCAGGTAGAAAAGTTTTCTTATTAATATAGTAGATGCAGCTGCGTACTAAAAGCAAGATTTTATTACTATAGTAGTGCTTTAATAGTAAGTAGGGAACTATATTAAAAGGCTATAAAAAGTGTAATAAGTAAAGTAGTATATAAAGAATAATAATTTTATTCTTCTTATAGTAGTTCTAGAATTTTATTAAGTAATAGCTTTTATAACTATTAATAATAAGTAGCTTATACGCCTTAGCAGAAAACGCCTTTGTATAGGCGTTAAAGTGCTTAAGCTACGCTAGCGCAAGGTTGTTATTAATCTAGCTAGTAAAAGAGACAGTAATAATTTAATTATAAGGTAAATTAGTAAACTAAAAGGTAATAAGGACTTTACCTATAAAAATAAAAAAAAGTAAAATAATATGCTTTATTACAAAAATACTTTGTACTAAAGTTACCTACTTATAATTGCTAGGCTGTAGTTTCTTTTATTTCTTAAGTTTCTTTACGCTTATAATAATAAGCTAAAAAAATATCTTGCTTATTATAAAGCTAGACTTGTTAAAGTTTTAGGTATCTTTATTTATAATACTATGCTTTACTTTTATATTCTAAATAAGTATAAACTAAAGCCTAATAGTTGCTGCGTTCTTATAGATAGCTTACTAGTAATTATATAAATAGCTTTATTACGTGCGTAGCTTAAGCGTACGCTTAATAAACTTATTAACTTAGTTTTTGCTAATAGACTTGCTGCTATAATTGCGTAGCAATTTATTAGCTATATTTTATACATATAGCTTTAAGGGCAGTACTTTACGTAAATTCTTATTAAGTGTACGCTATATAATTACCTCCTCTTCTAGCTTTATTAGGCTTTTTAAGTTTAGCTTGTAGTTGCGTTTAGAAGGCTTTCTATCACGTTGCTATTGTATTGTATGCTTAGGCACTTTGTAAATTGCTTTAGCGCGTTACAGGCTTGTAATCTAGTCGCATTTAATGTTAGAGAGAGCAAGCTGCATGTTAGCTTTAGTATAAGCTTTACGTGTTGTTGCTACATACGCGTGTTGGTGAGGGAAACTGCGGCGCTCGGTGGGGTGCGGCGCTCGCTGGTGAACCACGTTATATTAAAAGTAAAATTTTATTACTAAAGTAGCGCTTTAATAGTTAGTAAAGAACAACTTTAAAAGGCTATAAAAAGTATAATAAGTAAAATAGCATATAAAAAGTAATAATATTATTCTTTTTATAGTAATTTTAAAATTCTATTAAGTAGTAGCTTTTATAGCTATTAATAATAAGTAGCTTATACGCTCTAGTAGAAAACGCCTTTATATAAGTATTAAAGTGCTTAAGCTACGCAAGCGCATAGCTGTTATTAATTTAGCTAGTAAAAGAGATAGTAATAATCTAATTATAAAGTAAATTAGTAAACTAGAAAGTAATAAGAACTTTCTTTATAAAAATAAAGAAGAGTAAGATAATACGTCTTGTTATAAAGATACTTTATACTAAAGTTACTTACTTATAATTGCTAGGCTATAGTTTCTTTTATTTGCTAAAGTTCTCTAAGCCTGTAATAATAAGCTAAGAAAATTTCTTGCCTATTATAAAGCTAAACTTATTAAAGTTTTAGGTATTTTTATCTGTAATACTATACTTTGCCTTTATTAATTAAATAAACGTAAACTAGAGCTTAATAACTACTAGATTTTTATAAATAGCTTACTAGTAATTATATAAACAGCTCTACTAAGTGCGTAGCTTAAGTATACACGCAATAAACTTGTCTACCTAGTTCTTACTTATAAGCTTTCTGCTACGCTCTTGTAGTAGTTTGTTAGCTATATCTTATACGTGTACTTTTAAAGGCAATATGCTACGTTAAGACTTATTAAGTATATACTATATAATTACCTTTTCTTTTAGTTTTATAAAGCTTTTCTAATTTAGCTTATACTTATATTAAGAATGTATTGCGTTGCGTCGCTACTATATTGTCCTTTAGAGAATGTTGTAGATTGCCTTAGCGTGTTGTAGGCTTTTTACTTAGTTATATTATATATTAGAGATAGCAAGCTGTAAATTAGCTTTATTATAGAGTCTAGGGGCTTTGTGGTGTTAAGACATTACGCGTTGTTGCTGCGCTAGCGTTTTAGTAAAGAAACTAGGGCGCTTAATAGGGTGGGGCGCTCGATGGTGAACCAGGTTAAAGAAGTTTAAAGCGCGTAGTAATAAAAAAAAAGTAAAAAAAAAGTGTATATTAAAGTAAGTAAACTGTCTTAAAGACGCTGTAAACGCTGTAGTAAGGCAGGACACAACTTACGCATATATAAGCTAGATAAAGTAAAAGATTTTAAATAGATTAGCCTACTGTAAATATAAATTACTGTTTTTAATAGTGTTATACGGTCGTGCACAGTCGTGGTTTGAGTAAGGTCTTAGCAAAGTCCGGCCACTTGCTTGTGCCGGCCACTCGCTTATGAAGTACGTTAACTATAATTTTACTTAGTAGTTTAAGCTTTTCTACTTTAAGCGCTTAGTGTGTAAACTTTATCTACTTACTATTTAAATTTTATTAACTATACACAATCTTTTTTTAGCTTTTGCGACTAATTAGTAGAGGGCAGCTGCTTTTTCACTTTTTTAGAAAACCTATTTTGACTACAACAACAACCACCACCTTTGATACCTTAAAAATAAGTACATGTCAGGATGACCTGCAGCCTAACAACTGGATGTCTGCAAAAAAAAAAGCAGGACAAGGCCATCACCGCATTGTTAGTTCTTCACTTGGAAAGAGGTCAATGAAGGTGATCAGCCGGTGAACATTCTCACTATAGTCTAGTTTGACTTGCGACTTCCTTTCCAACAACATCTCTCTGGCTAAAATCCATCCTACGAACCAGACATTCACACGGCAACCTTCTGCCACAGATACAAACACGCGTTTATTCCGAACATGTTACACATTCGCTTCATCGGAGGAAGTTATACTACCCAGTTTCTAATCCCTACTCCACAGAAGAAAAAAAATCGACTAAACATGTACAGACGGACGCCTTCAGCCCACAGGGTGTCCGGATTTCCACTAAAAAAGACGACCAATTCTTTAGATCTAGGATACATGTTCAAAACGTCGCACAAAGTATCATGATCAACGTTTACTGTTTTCGCCATCGCAGCACAGTGAAGTGTCTGTATCACTATGAAGCGCGATACCACAGGGTGAACACGTCCACCACCTCAATGACCCCTCCCATCCTTACAGCAACCCTAGTTCCAATAATGACACATATTCCTGACTCTTTTCACTCGCTCTTTCCACACTCGCTCTCATGCAGGCAGCTTCAGCTGCTCGTCTCCTTTCTGCCCACTTTTGTGCCCTCTCGCATGACCGATAATTGAGGCGTGTCTAGGCTGAAGGTCACTTCTGCCCCATTGCATCATCTTCATTAATATCTTCTTCTTTTGTAGGAGTCGGATCCAAGGCATAGCTTTATGCAGTATGGCATTCCCCGTCTTCTGCCTACACGCCACTCCTGTGAAAGTCATTTTTATGGCTTCCATCAGAGGGTTCACGTACGTCGGCTCTGTCTGCATGCTGTTGGACGTTATCACGTGTCTATCATTCCTTAGCGGCCTTGCGTCGCCGTGAGTTCCGTTGCTTCGACTGTTCTCCTCGCTTCTTGGAGCGCTCTTGGTTGACATCATGTTTCCCCGTACCGGCCTTGTCAACTGCAACATTGTGTTCTTCTACGCCACCATCCATGTGTGTCTTCAGGGCCTAGACTTTCGCGTCTATTGTACCCTTCTGGCGATATCCAGTCACCGGCAGGAAGCAACTTTGGCGGCGAAATCAGAATCGAGGACTTCTAAATCTCATCGTTGGATTGACCGCGTCTTTATCGTCCGGAGTCGCCCCTGCTCTCAGCACGAATATCTTGCAGCTCAGCCATTATGTGGACGCTCTCTGGGAAGAGATCTCGATAGTAGCGTTGCTGTCACTCATTCGCGACTACCTCTATTGCTTGTCAACACCGGTCTCAAATATCATACGCGCCTTAAAGAATGGGCGCGTAGGAGGTCTGTCGGCATGACAGGAGCCTCGGAATGCTCATGTTGACGGACCTGCCGGAGCACTGTAGCCTCCTCTAGGTACAAAGCCGCGTCCACCACCTCGTGCGGGTCCTTGAGGCTGACGCACAGGCTTTTCTTGTGCATTCGGTGTAGATGGACGACTAGTTCCAGATTCCTTCTTCTGTACGAATACGGAACCTGGCTTTGGAGTGTATGTCGGGTCGAAGAGTTGGCGCGCAGGGGCCGCTGTTCGTGCTGGCGACTGCTCGTTGCTCGACCTAGGCTGACTGTCCCTTCCACCGCGTCCTCGTCCCTTCCCTCGTATGGCCTTGTTTGGAGAGTTGCTGCGCGAGTCCTCTGTGGCGGAAGCAGCTGGCGAGCCGAAGATGCGCTCTCGTGCTTCTGCGTACTTGCGCTCCTTTTCTGCCCGTTCTTTTTGCGCACGTGCTTTGCGCTCTTCAAAATCAGCTGCTGCTTTCTTCCGTCGCTCTTCTTCACTGTCGTCGTCATCAAGACTCATGCCTGCCACATTGCGGGAGAGGACCTGAGGGGTGGGTTTGCGTGCAAGCATCGTGACTTTGGGCTTGAAAGTCGCCGCTACGGGAGCAGGACGGACTTCAGGGTACCATTGAGGCTCTGGGTTTTCGCTGTTCCAGTCAGTTGCGTCTCATATTTGCGGCTCAGAACCGGCAACCTACGCGGCCTGCCAGAGCTGCTTGTTGAGTTCCGCATGCTGGGCCTTGAGTTGCGCTTTGGTGAGTTTCGGCTTCGGCTGCTCCTCCACGGGCTTGTCGTCTTCTTTCTAGACGGTGTGAGCGATTGTTTCCAAGAATGAGGGGTACAATTACATCAGCGAGCGATTCCCAGTCATCTTCCCAAGCATCAGCGAGTGTGTTCTTTGGCGGCATCTTGTCGATGGATAGGTGTTTGGTCTGGCTGTTGCATAGGAGTCGGTCAGTCGCACGAGCATGATGTCGCCAATATTTCGAAGGGTCCCCACCTTGACCCCTGCGGCGGGCCGCGATTACCTAGCCCCACGCCCATGTCATTCACTATTCACTGTTGCCCTTTACCGCGAACGAGCAACCATCCGCGTCGCAATCGCATCCGGCCGTACACTTCGTCAACATGTCAGGTGAGCATCCATTCTGCGCCAGTTACTCGCCATGGCCTCCAAACGACAGCGCATGTGCCTAACGCCCCTCTCAGACCGCGACGGCGACTCCACCATGCAATCGTCCCCCGCCAATGCTGCCTCGGACGATGAAATGTTCCCCGACGAAGCTCTCCCAAACACTCTAGCTACACCGCACAACTCTAACCTCGCAGGTGTAAACGAAATCTCACCACCAAACTCACAATCCACGACTCGCGAGACCCTTGGCGTGAACTCGAACGGAAAGCGCCCATTGTCTACCGGCATGGCGCAAGTAACTACAAGCAATGGCACGGGTGGAAGCGGAACAAATCACGATGCTGAGACGGGTTACCAGTGGAGCAAGCAAGAGGATCAACCCGGCTTTGAGTGGAAGAACACTAGGGCTAGGGAGGAGGAGGCCAGGGCGCTGGACAGCATCGTCGACAAGGGCAGTATGGTTAGGCGTAAGTGTCTTCCAACCGACTGTTAATAAGCATGCTAACAAGCGGAAAGTACGTTACGGTGATCCGCTCGATGCTAGCATAGTCCCGAAGACGAAGCGCTGAAAGTAGCACACAAACATGCTCTTGAGGAGCACTGAAGCACCTACGCGAAGGACCGAAGTCACGACGAGAGTTGCGTAATGCACACAACATGATGACTACAAGACGCGCGCAAAGTCCAGGGCAATTCGATTTCATGACTCGTGCAGAGACATGGAGTGCAATGGCTGCATACACCGAGGCTGCCTACGGCTTTGACAGTTTTAGTGTGGTATCTCAAGAACAACAATACGTTCAGGTTCAGTCCCATGCAGTGATATGACCTCAGCCGTACAAGACCACGTCCAACTTCTCAGTCGCTCTCATTCCCATCATCGTCATCATCATCGTCCTTGTTGTCCTCCTTCTCCTCTAGCGGATCTTCCGTCAATTCCTCCCCAACAACCTCCTCCTCAATTTCATCATCCTCAATCTCCTCATCCTCCACATCCTGTGTCTCATCCCCCTCCTCCTCCGTAACATCACCATCTCCAGCATCCCCGCTCTCCCGCCTAACCCTCTTCGTCGCCCTCTCACCACCATCATCCATACCTTCCATAACCACATCTCCGTTTGCCGTTGACTTCGCAGGTGTCGAAGTAGCAACGTCGGCGGTTCCAGTAGTAGCTTTCTTCTCCTCGCGCACTTTCTTCCTATACGTGTTACGCTTGTCGGCTTGTATCGAGGTAAACTTGGCGACTTCGGCTTCGAGGCGGGGGAGCATGAACGAAAATTCTAAATCCGCCATTGCGTCCAAGACATCTTTGGGCATGACGGTTTTCTTGCCGCTACTGAGTGCCTTTTCAGCTGCGCTGGAGAGTTGTTAGTGAATAACCCCTCATAGTAATCTGCAAGCGACTGGCGCATGGAATTTCTGGCTTCGATGGGGGAGTCGTACGTTGATGTGACGTAGTTGACAAATACAGTTGCGCTTTTGCTCATGGCAAGGAGCGCATCTTTTTGTATCTGAGTATTCGGTGGTAGGACGCCTTTTGCGAGACGCTGGACTATAGACTTTGGCAGATTCAGATCCTGCAGTCGCATGGTTAGTTCCAATGTACTACAATTCATCTCAGGCGTATGCGACATACCTCAACACCCAAGCTCTCCTCTCTCGGTACTGACCTAGGTGGTGCGGGACTCTCTTCATTCGACAACGCTGGTACATTGCTCTTCTTAGGCGGCATGGCTTGTCGCAATGGTGCTGTGTGTTTAAGTTTGGGAACGTTCGAATAATAGCGGGTATGCGGAGTGGTTATACTGCGGAGTGGTGAGCGTGAAGGTGCGATGGGCTCGTAGACGGTTTTAGTGGACCCTGACGCGTGAGCACGCGTTTGAGGTCTGGGCGCGATTCTGGACAATCTGCATCAAGTATATGGATCAAGATGTTACACGCGATAGCATATTCCCTTGTACTTCTTGTGGGTATACCGATTTTTGTGCTGACCAGACGATAGAGCTTTTCCTTTAAGAAGACGCCACCTAGTTGACGGTTGAGCATTGTCTTTCCACCTTCACTACGAGCTTGGTTTTGCAAAGGAACGTGAGTTTACAGTGAAATATGCCAACTCCCACTCCATCTCATTAAACCGATGAAGACCTGAGATGCTCATCCAATCTAAGACGAACATAGCACATCTAGTAACAAGACTTTATGACTTGGAAAACAAAGGCAAGTGTCAGTGTTAAGAGGCGCATCTGTCGGAATTCACATGGCACCTACCCCCTTATCGATACCTCGCCACGTGCCGCCCTGGCAATTTGACCTCCCCACTGAACTAGAGCCTAGAGCGATCCTGCCTCCACATCTTCAACACCTTGACGCCGTCACCGCATTCAGCTTCATCTCACCTACTTCACGTTTACAAGGTACTGACATCCTGCATTCACAACTCACCGCTTTTGCAAAGCCGCAAGGCAAAGCGGAAAATGAACCCGCGTCCCGGGATCTGAGCAGCTGGACTCTCGTTCTCCCCTAGGAGCACTGGCAAACCGGTCCGCCTATTGTCGTCTTGTGGAGGGCCAAGGGCCAAGGGCCTTTTCAGCGGAGCGTATCCAATCTCGAAGCGAGCACCTATCGGGCGCCGTTGCTGAATGTGGCACGCCTCTAACAGAGACCCCACCCGTGTACGACCCATTGGAAATGTTGATCTGAATTTTTTGACATGTTAATCGCTCACAACAACTCATGTACTAGGCGTTTCTAACGGATCGCTTCATCTTCAGATATTTTATCGTGGAGTAAATGTGGGTACTCCCCTTCCTCTGATCCCATATCAACGGTTCTGCTACAGAGCCTAGCGGGGCGGATCTGGGGTATCAGCGTGGCTGAATCCAGACTACCAGCCAAGAACTCGTGGTCTCCTTGGCTGCATCCCGCTGTCCAGCACACTGCGGAAGAATAGCAGCAAAAAGTCTTTGGGTGATCGGGCCTCCAATGACTGTGCGGCGCATGTTGGACAATTTATGGCTGAACGATATGATCAGGATAGGGATGAAACGGGTAGCTTGGTCCACGTTTACACCTACCACGAACATCCCTTCCTCACAGAATTTGACAGCACAACACTAATGCCATATGCGTGGACATCATCCCTTCATCTCAACTGCTCCATGGTAGACCCTTGGCAACCGGTTGATGTTGGAAATGGCAAGGTGCGCGCAAAGCCAACGGTAAGCAACATATAGGCCCAATATGCAGATGCACTCAGCCTCCCTTTTCCAAGCGGATTCACTCTTTTACCTTCCGTTACCACTATCTCAGTTGCATGCCCAGCAAATCCTCTCATCCTTGGCATACCTCTTACCCTGGTAAATGTTCTCCTAGTCTGGACTGCACCTACAACCGCGTGCCTGAAACCTCCGCGAATCATCGGCACCAACTTATGCGCTCTTAAGCCTCGTAAGGTCCCTGCATTGCTGATCATCTCTTCTTCTTCTCAGCAAAATGTCAGTGCCAGATTTGAGGATCGTTGTTGATGGTGATAGCAGCAAAGTGTATCGAAGGGGAGAAAGGGTTACTGGGAAGATATTATTGGCAACAGAACAGGAGGAAGAAATTGAGTCGCTGAAAGTAATATTTGCGGGCAGTTGTGTTACCAAAACGTCTAGGCCTTTATACGTGAATACCAAAACCGACCCTCCTGCGCAAAGACACGACTACGAAGAAAAGATTCGACTTTTCAACCGCGAGAAAGAGCTAGTTTCTTGCCGCACTCTTAAACCGAGGAAGTACTCATGGAACTTTGAGTTTGTATTTCCAGAGTCTACCGAACCACAGTACAAGCGGATGGCACATGGCTCCAAATATCTTCGAGAGCCACATCCTCTTCCGCCATCTTTCCACCTCAAGACCAGTGTACCAGGCGGCGCGGCTCAGATATCGTACTTTGTCCAGGCCAGACTTATCGTCAGTCGCTCGATGGAAACTAAGAGATGTAAACACACACTTCGCTACCATCCGAAATTGGTAGTCGACGTACCACAACAAGCGAAAGCCACATCTTCTGTACTCTACAGTCAAGTATGGAAACCGCGCAAGGAGAAGGAAGACTCCCGGATCAAGAAAGTGTTCTCCGGCGTCTCCATGAACTCGAAGCCTCGAATCATTCCCACATTGAACCACCCCGAAAGGGTTGCCCCAGGACAGCACATGCCGTTATCGCTCAGCCTACTAAACGTACGAGATCCCGCCAATCATGCTGAACGAGAATGCATCATTGACTCCTTGTCGGTCACCATCTCGACGTACTCTACAACGATGTGTGGGCACACGTTGACGGATCCCGAGGACGTTGTATCGAAGCACATCACCTGCATATCACGTACCGGCATGAACAGGCCAATTCCATTCAACAAGACAACAACATTGACATCAAACTTCCGTCTCATAGATGACACAGAGTGCGTACCGACCTTTGAAACATACACCATCACCCGACGCTACGCACTCGGTATATCCATCGGCATCAAATACCGTGATCAGCACTTCACCATTCGCTCCAGCACACCACTGGAGATCCTACCGTGCATTCCCCGCCAACGCCTGCCGCCACTGGAAGACGGCGAAGACTTTGAGCCATTACCCCAATATACTCCGAGAGAGCCGTCGCGAGAGTTTGCACCGGATTACGAATCCCTGTACGCGCTGTCACGGAAACCTTCAAGTTCGCATTCACTGTCGCCGGTTGGATCAAGAAGTTCAAGTCTATTCTCTGCAGGCTCGGCACCGAGTTCTGTGGCGTCGACACCACAGATGGAAATTGAGAAGCCAGCCTATGAAGATGTTGGAGTGTAGATTGTTTTCGAGATGTGGGGTTGGGTGGGCCTAGGCGTCAAGAAGCATCGGTTGCGATATCTACTTGAAGATTTCTTGAGCAGTTCTTTATAGCCACACCACTTAGGACATAACTATATAGTGTTTTAAACTTGAAATTACGCTATCAAAGCTGGTTCAGTGGTGTAGAGCCTTGAATTCGTCTTCTTTAGTCTTGAGTTGACTGATAATACTAGGTAGATGATAGGAGCTTAGAGACGGTAGACCTAGCTTGGTAATAGAGATGTAAACGATGTTTAGACTAAACTTGAATATATAGTGCTTTCTATGCCTATCAAGGCCTCGTCGCAAGAACTCCTTAGAGTTAATAAAGGGACTAATAGTATCTAGTTGTGCGCGAGTAGTAATACGCTAAAGATTGTGTAGACTTTCAATTTTAGTAAAGGAAACATAGTTAGGCTAAGATAGTTGTACCTATCTTAGAAAGCGTCGTTCGTAGCTTTAACCTGTAGGCTTGGGGCTAGTTTAGTAATAATTATATATACAGTAGGGTAACATCGAAAAAGAGACTTTTAGAAAGTTATCTTTTTGAAAGCCCTATATATAATAAACTAGAGGTGCTAGGACTAGGACTTTTAGAGTTTTGAAAAGCCAAAAACTTCTTTTCTAAGTTAGGTTACTAGTAAGCCTGCTTAGTAAGCGTGATAGAGGAGATAAAAAGCAGTGAAAACAGCTAATAAAAAATAGCTTGATAAATCTAGCTACAACTTTTTATTGAAAGTATCTTTTTAGCTAAAAGCTATAAGTGTTATATAATAGTATAACATCTATAGTCCATTCTTATTAGAAATTTTTCTAATTATTAATAGAAAGGTTAGATTAAAAAGCATTTTTCGAAAGTTTTTTTATATTAAAGTAGCTAAGGTGTAAGGCAGACTTCACGTACAGAAAAAAGGCTAGTTAAAAGATAGCTTGTATTCGGAGTAGAGAATAGCAGACACAGACCTAGAAGAGGCTAAGTATGCGAGCAGCTATATAGTAGAGAAGAGGGGCTAGTGCTAGCGTAGTGGGCGCCAAGCCTAGTGCTACTCTCTGCTAGTACTAGTGCTTGCCAAGTAGTAAAGCAGGCCTCTATCTCTAGCTACATACTTTAAAGCTAGCTATAAGGTATATAGAAGTACGTAGATAGAGGCTATGTCCTTATATGTGCCCCTCCTCTAAAATAGAAATAGCTAGTCCTTTAGCTTTAGTTGTTAGTATAAAGAAAGATAGAAAAGAAATTACAATTTAAAGAAAAAAAAAAGTTTTATATAAACTACTAAATTTTTTAAATTTTTAAATCTAGGTATAGTTTGTATAAAGCTGCGCGTGTCTACACGTTTTCTTATATAAAAAGCGCACCTCTAAGCTATTTTCTGCTACTTTAACCCTATAGCGCGAAATTTAAGGCAAACAGTGTTTCTATACTAAATAAAAAAAAGTATTCTTTAGTTACTAACTTTAAGGAAGTTTACTATTAAGAGTACAACTTATATACTTAGTAACTAACTAACTATAGTATTTATTCATAATTTTAGTAAAGCAGGTATTAACAGGCGTAAAGTTTAGTAGTTTAGGCATTTTTTTTAGCAGCCTTTACTATTATATATATAGGCTTTTTAAGCTTTTACGCTAATTTCTTATTAGCGCTAGCGTATTTATTTTGTCTATTGCCTACGTTCTTAGGAAGAGGGGTTTAATTAGGGGTTATAGCAAGATCTAGGAGAGTAGGCTTCTAAAAAAAGTGAAAAGCAGCTACCCTCTACTAATTAGTCGCAAAAGTCAAAAAAAAAGATTGTGTATAGTTAACAAGATTTAAACAGTAAGTAGATAAGGTCTATGCACTAAGCGCTTAGAGCAGAAAAGCTTAGACTACTAAGCAAAAATTAAAGTTAAAAAAATTTACTAAAGGTACTAAGAAATAACACTAATTAAAACGTGTTTAATAGCAATTGCTAGCCTATAGCTAGCAACAAGATTGCGATAGAGATAGAGAAGGAGGGTAAAAACATATACATTACTGCAGCAGGAGCCTGCAATACTTCTTTATAAAAGCTCTTTACTTACTACTTCTTACTTTTAGAATTTCTTATACTATATAGTACTGTATACAAACAACTTGCATATAAATAATATAATACTTAGACTATTTTTTTTCCCTCTTTAATACAAAGACTAATAGCTTATATTAAGTAAAGTTAGATCCTATAGTAGTAAATTACAAAGCTAGCGTTTACTATTATTAAGTAGCTACCTCTATTAGTTAAAAAGGAGCTAGTAGTAATAGTCTTTGTAGTAGTTAAGTTAGTGCAGAGGTTAGAATATAACTATAGTTAAAACATCTTTAATACGTCTAGTGTTATAGATGTTAAGGTTATAACAAGGACTATAAAAAGCTAGTTTAGCTAGTATACTATATACACTACGCATGTTAATAGTCTAGGTATAGTAAAAGTATATTACTATAGCAATCTTCTTCTACGTAAATACAACTTTAGCAAAGAGACTTAGTCTCTTGTATTCGTGGCGATGCGGAGGTGCGAAGGTTTTGGTGTTCTGATTAGTCAGACCCAACTGTCAGCATTTTTACTAGCCTACTTAGAAGTAGCTTTATAAGAAGTAAAGGCGTGTTAAAACAGCTATTAAGTAGCTAAGATAAACTAATAAGTAGAAGAATTTTATAAGTTGCCTCTAGAGATAGAAAAGCTATGCATAGATAGTAATGCTGTTGTTGTTTATTTATATTTAAGAATAGGCACTAAACGCCGCGACTACAATTCTGCTAGAATAGCAACAAGATAATAGAAGTTGCGGTTAGCAGTAAATAGTTAGCAGTAAATAGTTATTAGTTAAGAGAGTTAGTTAGAAGGATATCGCGCATCTTTGTTTCTATCTAAACATGCGACACACTAATTGCGTGCTAGTAATGCTAAACAAGGGGGCTTAAAGTAACTGTTAGTTACACTAACTCTGTAAGATGCATTACCTTAAAGCGTACTTACATGAGCCCGGATACCTGTTGTTAGCAATAAATCTTTTTTTACTAAAAAGGTGTCTACAAAATGTGTGGTTACATCAAAAGATTGTCTTAAAAGGCCGAAGCCAGTAGGCTTATTAGAATATTTCTAGTAAAAAAGTTTAGCATTATAATAATAAAAGTAGTCTTTAGCTTTATACTAAGTAGGCTTTAAAAAATCTATCTATTTAATTTTATATACTTAGCGTTCTTTAATCTTGCTTATTTATAAAAGAGTAATATTAATAATTTTATTTATAAGCTATTTTATATAAGCTTTGCTATTACTATTTATAACTTTTACTAGCACTAGTTAAGCTAGTGCTTAACTAGGTAGGCCTTTAGTAGCCGCTAGCTATAAAAGTTATAAATAAAATACTAAGAATATACTACTATAAATTATTACTATAAGTAAGTCTAGTTTGTAAGCGTGTTTCTTATAAATAACTTTTGTTACTAAGTAAAAGCTAGCCTAGCAGTCTATAAGCATTTTTAATTATTATAAAGTACTTTAGTTTATTATTAAAATATAAACTTAATCTCTAACATTATATAGTAGCATAGTATAATATATTATATTAGCCTAAGTTGCTTACTTTTACTAAGCTTATTAGAGCTGCTTTTTTAGATGCGTAACTTAATCTATATATAAGTCTATTATTTCTTTTACCTAGATAGCCTAGTTATAAGCTAGACGTAGTAAATTAGCATTTATATTCTTATAAAGGTAAATTCTGCTGTAGAGGTAATACTTAAGGTTAGCAAAGAACAAAGTTATAGCTATGCTAAAGTTAATAGTATTATTAACTTAAAATTTAGCAACATATAGTTATAAAGCCTAGTTAATTTACGCGTAGTTAATATATTAGCGTAAGTATATTTTTAGTAACTAATTTACTTATTTTGTTTATCTATCTATCTTTAGGTAGTAGGCTGTAGACAGAATATGCTTAATATTTAGCTACTAGCAAATACTCTTCTAGAGTAAGATAATAAAACTAGTTCTACAATTAAATATAATACTAATAGGTAAGCTATAATACTTAAACACGTTTATAAAACATTTCAAGGCTTCTACTGCAGTACGATTATAAGTTAGGTAGAAATAGCATCTCTTAGTAAGGCAATCTATAATAACTAAAATATTATAAAACTTTTTACTATTTATTCTAGAAAAGAGAAGATCTTATATAAAATTTATAGTAAGGTCTAACTACTGTTAGTGTAAAAAAAGTAGTAGCTATAAATAGCTGTATTTGCTATCTTGTAGTAACTTTGTTTATTTGTATATACTATAGGCGTTATAGTATTTTATAATTAACTAACTTATCTTAAGCTAGTAGTAACAATTATATATTAGATAGAAAGTAGATTAAAGTTTTTTATAACTTGCAATTTTATAGTTATAATAGAGATTAAAGATCTAGCTCTAGAGTTGTTCATCTATAGGGATATAGAGTCTAGTCTTGTTAATAAATATGCAACAGCTTAGTTCTATTCTTATAGAAGTAATATTAATAGCATTAAAATAGTATTTATGCTTATAAAACTATTTAGATAGCCTACTCTTGTAAGAGTTAATTACTAAAAAAGCCTTTTTAGCTATTTTATCATTAGTATAAGCTTTGTCTAGTAGCTCTTTTGTAGATTAAGAGTCTTATTTATAAGCAGGCAAAGTTAGATTAGCGTTACTTTTTAGTAGAAGTAATTTCTTAGAGTTAGTATTATTGTTGTAAGCAAACGATTTCCTTAGTATATATTGTTGTTCTAGTGTAATAGCGTTTATATTTTTACTAGCTAAAGTAAAAGCTTGTAAAGCTATTGCAATAGCAGGTTTTATACTAGGGAATAATACCTTTAGACTTAAAATAACTATGATTAGCGCGTGTTAAATGTTGTCCAGATCTAATAAAACGTTTTATAGTCTTTAGCTAAAGGCATCTACTTTGCTATTATGAGTTCTAAGGCTATAAATAATTTTAAAGTTAAAATAAGATAAGAAAAGTAACTATTAAGCTTAATATCTAGTAAGCGTTTTATTTAATATGAATGTTTCGAAGTTTTTGTAGTTTATGAATATAGATAAAATAATTAAATTTTATAAGTTTAGGTTTTTATTTTTTAAATACCTAAATAATTTCTATAAGTTCTAAACTATTAATATTATAGTTGCATTCTACGGCAGAGTGCTTTTTAGAGAAGAATGTAATTAGCTAGAAAATATTTTATATATTAAGTTATTTTATAATACTACTAGTAGCTTAGGCTAAGGCGTTTGTAAAAATATTAATTAGTTTAGTAAAGTTAAGGTATATTAGTATAAAGCCTTTACAAAAAGCGGCTTTAAGTATATTAAAGGCTTTCTAGTATTTATTGTTTTACTGTAGGTCTTTATAAATAGTACGACTTTTTCTACTAAGTTTTTTATTAAGGAAAACTTCAGCCTTAATGCGTCATGTAAGAGGAAGAGCAATAAATAAGTAGCTTTTAATAAATTGTTAATAAAATCCTATGTAGCTTAAAAAAGCAAGTAGTTTTTGCTTTACATATTAAGGTGTTTTCTATTTATAAATTATAGAGACTTTAGCTAGGTCTATTTTAACACCCTTATTAGTAATAATTATGCTTAAAATTTTTATACTAGTTTTGTAAAATTTATGTTTTTTAAAGTCTACTTAGAATTCTTTAGCTTTTAGCTAGGCTAGAACTAGCTTAACTTACTTAATATGGTCTTTTTCTTTTTGCGAGAAAACTAGAATATTATTTAAATATATAGTATAGAACTAATTAAAGTATTTAAAAAATGCGCTATTAATAGCGCGCTAGAAGGAAGCTAGAGCAGTACATAATCTAAATAGTATAACTTTATACTTATATGTGCTTTGCTAAGTAGTAAATATAGTAAGCTATTTAGAGCCTAGATTTATATAAATTTAATAAAATGCGTAAATAATATTAAAGTTAAAAAAATAGTAGATTTATCAAGTTTAGCTAACATTTTATAAAAACAAGGAAATTAAATAGTAATTTTTAATTATAGCCTTGTTAAGGTTACAGAAGTCTACATAGACGTAAATACCTCTATTTAGCTTAGCTATAATTAGAAGTAAGTTTTATACTAGTAAGTTATATTATTTAATAAATCTGCATTTTTTTATTTTATGTATGTAGGTAGTAATAGTCTCCTCTTATCAGCTTAAAAGTAGTTAAAGATAATAATTTAGAATCTTTGCGCCTAGGGTTTGTTTAATCTTATAGTTATGTTCTAAATAGTCTAGCAATTTAAACGCTGCTTTTTTATTAAATACTAAAATATAATTAGTATATTCTTTATATAATTCTAGTGTAAAAATATCTTTAAAAGTAACTTCTTTAGGTTTGTCTATAAATTTTGCAAAGTTTTTATCTATAGTTGCCTATTAAAATTAGGCAAGTTATTTACTACGTGTAGTAATAAAGTAAAAGTTAAATTTCTATTTTTTTGTATACATAAAAATAGCGCAAAAGAAAACTATTTTAATATTAACTAATAGTTTGTTAGTAGGCTTAAGTAGAGAAGTAGGCACTTTTTATTTAACTTTGTTAGGAGGAACTTGCCTTATTTAAAGATTATAGCAAGGAAGTGTATATTTTTTACCTAAGACGCTTATTTTTATAAGCTTTAGTTTAGAATTCTATCTAGCAGTATTACTTAAGTAGGAGTTAGCAGGAGTTTGCGCTCCTAAATTTTAATTATTAGTATTGATGTGTTTAGAGATTTTATTTTTTATTTATTTACGCCTGCTATAAACTACTTTTAGCACAGTATCTTTAAGCTAATACTTTAGTTAACAGTACTAATTAGAGAACTTAATTATGCCTTTATAGTAATTAAGCTTAGGCTAGTAGAGTTTACGCTACTTAAATTTAAGTACAAGATTAAAATCTACGCAGGCCTTTACTACGTAGGTTATTATTTACTTAATATGAGTATTTATTTTAAGGGAGAACTTAATATAGTAAGCTATTAGTTCTACAGCTTCTCTATTATAGCCTTTATAAGAAATTAGTTGGATAAGTAAAATTAGTTTAAAAGCATAGGTTGAATTAAAAAATTACTATAATATAAAGTTACTATTTACGCTATTATTACTTAGTGTTTTGTAGCTATATAAGACTATATAGTTGCAACTAATTTATGTGTAAAAAGAAAATTACATAAAGTCTTATCTTTATAAAGACTAGTTTTTTTCTAATTCTAAACTTTTTAAAGTAATGTGTTAGACTTAGAATTTATTATACTTATAAAGGAATTAGCTAAGTATTCTTGCTATAGCTATTAATATTCTCTAGAAGTTAGCTTGTTCTTTAGAGTTTTTAGTTTTCTAATTTATTCAAGTTAAAGAACTCTTTAGCCTATTATTCTTACTTAGGTTCTTATTTAAATTTATCTTCTACGTATATATAGACGTAACGTTAATAAAGAGTTTCTGCTTTAGGAGGAGCTAGCTTTTTAGGGCAGTTTTAGGCAATATATCTAGGTTTCTTACAATAAAAACAGTTTAGGCTATTAAACAAAAGCTTAAAAAATAAAAGCTTTTTAAATAATATCTTGCGTTACTTAAAGCAGCCTATACTATAAGGTGTTAACGTATTCTTAGACCTAATATCTACTAAAAAGGTAATATTTAAACTAGTGTTAGGTTTGTTATATTACGTTAAGCCTGTTAGGCTAAATATCTATCTAGCTAAGTTGCGTTATAGTTATTAACATATAATAAGATATTAAGCAAGAGTTTAAAGAATACAATTGCATTTTATAAAAAATAATTTAATATATTTAAGCTAGCTGTGTGTTGTTTAAAAAGCTTTTATATAAGCTTAATACTACGTAAAAAGTATAGAGTTTTAAACTTATTAGTAATAAGGTAGAACTTAACCTTAAAGTATGCTTAGGCTTCTTAGTTAGACTTTGCGTTCTTTAGAACACAAGAGTATACTAGCGTATTTATAGTTACTTTGTTTATAGCGTTAGGATTTAAGTTACTTTAAATCTTAAAGAGTGCTATAAGGCATTTTATCTCTATTTTATATAAGCAACTAAAAACAGTATTTCCTCTAGACAAGGCGTCTTTAGCGGCTTTAGAAGTATAGGCAAAGAAAAACTAAACGCGCTAGGCTAAGTGCTAAAAATGTTTACTCTTAGCACGCTAGTAGCTAAAAAGAGATTAAACAAATTTATAAAGTGCTTTTATGCTTTATTTAAAATTACGTAGCTTTATAGTATTATAATTATTAGTATCTTTAGATTGTAGTATTATGTTAAGTATACGCTTAAGTTTTTAGAGTTTATATAGAATAGAAACTGTGTTGCCTTTAACTATAATAAACAAATTATTATTAGTAGTAGGTTGCAGAAGGTAGTATAACTAGTAACTAAAGTTATTTAGGCGTGCTTACAATTAAGAGTTATTATAATTTAAAATAGTAATAAGTTTATTTATAGTAACTTAATTTATAAACGCAAAGACTACAAGGCGTAGACATAAATATCTAATTTACTAGTTTGTTCTACATTTAGTAGTGCGTTACGTTAAGTTATATATTACTAGTTTTAGATATCTGTAAGTTAGTTATAGATAACTAGAAACTAGTTTTTCTATACTTATTAATTATTTACTACTTTGTTTTATATAACTTACTTATTTATAAAGTACTTATATTAAACTTAAGCCTTTTTTTGTACGTTTAGCTTGTCCTTTACTATAGCTAATATAGTAAGGTAAAATTTAGCTACTATACTAGCAAGTTTATTATAAAGAAGTTTAAAGATATTAGTTAGTATTATAGTTATAAGTAGTTTAGTAAAGTAGGTATTATAGAAAAGTTATAAGTCTGCTAATATGTCTTGTTCTACTTACTTAATAACCTAACCTATATAATCTCTGTTTTAGTGTTTTTAATGCGGCGGCTAAAGCGTGTCTTGTCTTTTTAGTAGTAATATATTTTCTAGTTAAAGAAAGTTAGTAGCGCTTATAACTAGTTTGTCTATACATTTAAAGGTGCCTAGCATAGAAAGAGACATGTTAAAATTTAGTCTATTTAATATAGCCTAATATTTATTATTCTTGTTTATAGTAGCTGCCTAGCAGAGAGAAGAAAATTTAAAGTTATATTAAACGTTGTCTTTCTAATCATCTTTTTAGAAAGGCGGACAACAGTAACTTTATTAGTTTTTATATTAATGTAATATAGAGGTTAGCTAAAAAGCGCGCTTAAATTAGATTTAGTAGTTAGTAGTAGTTTTTTGTATTAGTGTTAGAACTAGTATTAGCCTAGAAATCTATAATATGAATAGAGTTTTAGAAAGTAGCTTAAAATATTAAGCATGTTATCTATTTATAAATTATTCTAAATTAACAGCATCGCGCTATATATAGCGTTAATAGTTAGTTCTAAATGTTCTTTTAATTATTTAAATTAGCTATAATTTAGTTTAGTTAAGTTTAAAAAAGTTAATACTTATAATAAAGCGCAGTTAATTTATTTAAGTATAAAGTAAAAAAAGACATAAATATTTAGTACACAGAATTTTAAATTGTAAATTAAGTAGCGTAATTCTGAGTAAAAGCTAAAATTTCTTGTCTTTATAACGTACTATTGTGCTAATTTATTAATTATACGCTTAATTAGTGCGTAACGACTTTATAGTAAGTAAAACCTTTTGCTCTTATAGCGTACTTTTTCTAGAATTTCTGTTACCATAATATACTTTTTCTCTATTTACTAGATATATGCGCAAAAAAAGTTTAAAATAGTAATAAAAAACACGCTCTAAATAACGCAAGGCCTGTTTTAAATAAATTTTTTCTAAGAGTAAGTAAGTATAGTAATAGCTATAATACTCTAGGCTGTTAGGTAGCAAAGGCTGTTATATAGCTAGCTATCTACTGCGTAGATAGAGTCTAAATCTTACCTGCGCTAGCAGTAAAGGCCTTTTAAAAATATTAGTAATGTAGTAATTTTAGTAGCAACTTACTATCTAAAGGTGCTAGACTTAGCTAAGAGCTAGCTACTAAAGCCGTAGTTCTATACAACAACTAAGAATAAGTAAAAACTACTTATTTTTATTTAGGCTAGAAACCTGTAGTAAGCTTTTTGCTTATAAGTTTACTATTATATAAGGCAGACTTTACGCACAGAAGAAAGGCTAGTTAAAAGATAGCTTATATTTAGAGTAGAAAATAGCAGATATAGACCTAGAAGAGGCTAAGTATGCGAGTAGCTATATAGTAGAGAAGAGAGGCTAGTGCTAGCGTAGTATAAGGCAGGCCTCTATCTCTAGCTACATACTTTAAAGCTAGCTATAAGGTATGTAGTAGTACGTAGATAGAGGCTATGTTCTTACATAAGGCTAGTAACTAGTACTTAGTATACTAATCTTTAGCAGCTTTAACAGCTAAATAACGCCTAGGTAAGAATTGAATACAATTAATAATCGCCTGTTGTAGTATTAGGTCCTACTCTTCTAAAATTGCCTTTTTAAACAGTTCTACTGTTTTAACACTTTTACCTATGCCTAAAGAGGCAATATGCCTTTTTTCTAGCGCTTATTTAAGTCGACTTTAAACGTTTTTAAAAGAATTTAAACCTAGGCTATAAGCAGAATGTCTAAAAAGAGCAATTTCATTTCTAGAAAATTAGGCAATAATAGGTGGCGTTCGATAGATCTTGCCGCTGTCCTACTAAAAATTTCCGCCTAAATAAAATTAGATATTAGCTTTTTAAATATAGAAGAACATATGAAAAGAAATGAGTAATAACAAAGTTATAGCCTTTAAAAGTAAGAGATAAGAGAGGTTTTACTAATCTTTTTGAAAAAGAGGTTTAATAATAGAAACTAAAACCACTTTTAAATATTTAGTATTTGTAAAAGTTCTAGTATCTTTTAGTAAGCTAGTTATGTGTAACTTAGATCTACCACCTAGCTAAATAGCTCACTAAACAGGGATAGCAATATCGCAAGTTATATCTTAGTTGGTAAACTAGCTATAAATAATTTAAAATACGAAAAAAATACAAATTTTCTTAGGCAAATTTTAATTTTAATTAGGATATTTTTAAACTTACTTGTCTCTGCAGTAAACACTTGTTCCTTGCTAACTTGCTTATTTCTCCTTTTTTAGACATATTCTTGCCTAGCGCCGTGTCCACGCTAAATAGAAGACTTGTCAGAAAATAGAACTTTTCTAAAGTTTATAATTTTTTGTAATTTTTAGAGTTTTCTTAGCGTATTTTTTGCAATTAAGAGCTTTTTTTCTTGTTTCAAAGCTGGTTATCTTAGTAGTAGAAATAGAGTATTTCTTTGCTCTAGATAAGTGCTGTGAGCTTCTAGTATAAAAAGATAAACTTCTTTTTTCTAAAATACGCTTATTTGTTTTTTTAAGACTTCTTTCTACGTCTCTATTAACTACTCGCGTAGCTCTTTTATAAACCTTTGTAAGTAGGCGCTTTTTAGCCGTAGAAAGTAGTAAAGAGTAGTTTTCTTTTCTTTTTAATACGTTGTTAAGTATTATAAATAGATATTTAAGATTCTCTAGTATAGTACTAATAGCACTAGTATATTTTTGTTGTAAAGATAAAGTATTTATTTATTTTTAAGGTGTCAAAGGTGGTGGTTGTTGTTGTAGTCAAAATGGGATTTCCAAAAAAGTGAAAAGCAGCTACCCTCTACTAATCAGTCGCAAAAGTTAAAAAAAAGATTATATGTAGTTAATAAGATTTAAACAGTAAGTAGATAAGGTCTACGCGCTAAGCGCTTAGAGTAGAAAAGCTTAGACTACTAAGCAAAAATTAGGGTTAAAAAAGTTTGCTTAATATACTAAAAAACAACACTAATTAAAACGTGTTTAACAGTAATTGCTAGCTTATAGCTAGCAACAAGATTGCAATAGGGATAAAGAAGGAAGGTAAAAACACATACTTTACTACAGCAGAAGCCTATAATACTTCTTTATAAAAGCTTTCTACCTGCTGCTTCTTACTTTTAGAATTTCTTACACTATATAGTACTACATACGAACAACTTGTATATAAATAACTTATATATAAACAACTTGTATACTAATAATATAATGCTTAGACTAATCTTTTCTCTCTTCAATATAAAAACCAATAGCTTACACTAAATAAAAAGACCTTACTAAGTTACTATACTAGAAGCTATAGTAGTAGATTACAAAGCTAGCGTTTACTGTTGTTAAGCAGCTACTTTTATTAGTGAAAAAGGAGCTAGTAGTAATAGTTCTTGTAGTAGTAAAGTTAGTGCAGAGGTTAGAATATAACTATAGTTAAAACATCTTTAATGCGTCTAGTGTTGTAGATGTTAAAGTTATAGTAAGGACTATAAAAAGCTAGTTTAGCTAGTATACTATATACACTACGCATGTTAAAAGTTTAAGTATAGTAAAAGTATATTACTTTAGTAATCCTCTTCTGCGTAAATATAACTTTAGCAAAGAAACTTAAAAGTAGCTTAGTAAAAAGCAAAGGCGTGTTAAGATAGCTATTAAGTAGCTAGGATAAACTAATAAGCAGAAGGATTTTATAAGTTACCTTTAAAAATTAGAGAGCTGTGTATAGATAGTAATACTGTTGTTGTTTATTTACATCTAAGAATAGGCACTAAACGCCGCAACTATAACACTGCCAGGATAGTAACAAAACAACAGAAGTTGCAGTTAGCAGTAAATAGTTAGCGGTAAATAGTTATTAGTTAAAAGAGTTAGCTTAAGGGATATTGCGTATCTTTGTTTCTGTCTAAACATACGACACACCAATTGCGTGCCGGCCGAACAAGGGGGCATGAGCCCGGACACCTGTTGTTAGCAATAGATCAAAGATAAAGTATAGACTTGTTTTTCAAGCTTAGAAAGTTTAACCGACATAGAGAGATACTAGAGAAGAAAAAATTCTAGGTTAGATAGAGACTATTATATCAACTAACGCTTAAAAAAGCTCACGTAATTT
This sequence comes from Alternaria gansuensis, assembly GCA_009289805.1. NCBI lineage: Eukaryota > Fungi > Ascomycota > Dothideomycetes > Pleosporales > Pleosporaceae > Alternaria > Alternaria gansuensis. The sequence continues at coordinate 36,404 of WBOK01000184.1, read as the reverse complement.
TAGCTTACTTTTTTAGCAAACTTTTTTTTATTTCTTAATTTTACAATTTACTATAATATATACTTATGCCAAGACTTTGCTTACATCATTCTTATATTATCTGGTCTAATATATATTTCTTTCAGCGATTTTGATACGCTTATTATAAAGTTGTAGCTAGATTTAGCTAGATATTTTTTTTACTTAATTGAACTACTTTTTATCTCCTTTATTATGCTTACTAAGCAGGTTTACTAATAGCTTCACTTAAAAGAGATGTTTTGAGCTTTTCAAAACTCTAAAGATTACTGTTCTAGCGCACCTAGTTAGTAACATATAGAGCTTTAAAAAGGACAACTTTTTAAAAGTCTTTTTTTCAATATCACCCCTCTGTAATAGAGCTTAGTAGTAATCTTTTCTTACTTTGTAACAACTAGGTGTCTATTGCAGTGTATCGTATGCAAATCGTTCGTATGCGGTGCTGTTCGAAAGGTGAGAAGCAGTAGGTGAGAAGCAGCAGCTTTATGAAGTATTGCAGGCTCCCGCTGCGGTACGTACGTGTCCTCTCCCTCCTCCATAGCATTATGTTTTAATCCTATTGCAATTCTACTGTAATCCTGTTGTCAGCTATAGGCTGGCAATCGCTGTTGGACACGTTTTAACTAGTGTCGTTTTTTAGTACCTTAGCAAATATTTTAACCCTAATTATTGCTTAGTGGTCTAAGCTTTCCTTCTAGAACTTATCTACTAACGGTTCAAATCTTGTTAACTACACACAATCTTTTATTCTTAACTTTTGCGATTAATTAGTAGAGAGTAGCTGCTTTTCACTTTTTTGAAACCCTATTTTAACTACAACAACACCCACCACTTTTGATACCTTAAAAAATCAATAAAAAAAACAAAGTAACAACTAGTTGCATAGTTTGCTAGTTATTGTAGAAAAATCTTTAGACTTCTAAGACTATCAGCCTGAGCATGTTAAATAGCCTCTTAAGTATTATAAACTTTTTTGCTATATACTCTAACGCGAGGAGCTTAGCTTTTTGTAAGGCAGACTTCACGCACAGAAGGAAGGCTGGTTAAAAGATAGCTTATATTCAGAGTAGAGAATAGCAGACACAGACCTAGAAGAGGCTAAGTGTGCGAGCAGCTATATAGTAGAGAAGAGAAGCTAGTGCTAGCGTGGTGGGCGCCAAGCCTGGTGCTACGCCTAGCTAGTACTAGTGCTTGCTAAGTAGTAAGGCAGGTCTCTATCTCTAGCTATATACTTCGAAGTGTATAGAACTACTATGAGGTATGCAGTAGTAAGTAGATAAAGGTCCCTCCTCTAAAAAAAGAGGTAGCTAGTCCTCTAGATACTATTGCTAGTACAAAGGAAAATCGAAATGAAATTACAATTTAAAAGAGAGAAGTAAATAGGAAGGAGTTTTGTGCAAACTACTAAACCTTATAATTTCTTAAATTAGCTTTATAGTTTGTATAAGGCTACGCATGTTTATATAGATCCTTATTTAAAACCTGTATCTCTAAGCTGTTTTCTGCTACCTTAACTTTAGAACGCGAAAGTAGAGGCGACTAGCGTTCCTAAACTATATAGGAGAAGGTATCTTTTAAGTACTAAATTGTGGGAGCTGAGAAGGAGCATTTGTTTGATCACCTGAGTGGAAAGTGAGTGTATTGATCAACTAAGTGCCACAACAAAGTGTCCAATAACTACTAAAGAGATATAAGATGATCTGGCCCGTTTATATAGACGCTAGCAGGGCCGTCACGTGAACATCTTACCAGGATCACCTGATCAACAGGGTGATCTGCATGTTAATACTCTAACACACCCCCTAGGTTAGTAAGAATCCTTTAATCTAAGCTGTAAGTAAGGAGTTAATCTTTACTAAATTAACATTGTTAATTAACAGGTCTCCTTATAATCTTAGTCCTACTGTCTAATCTTTTATCTCTATGGTAATATTGTAATATTGTTTTAATTAAGCAAGCAGCTTAGTTCCATTATAATATTAAAATATTAGATAGACTTTAAATATCGAGTAATTAGTCTGTGCGTTATTACAATAAATACTAATTGCGTCGACTACCTTTTTAAAAACTTTAGCCTTACTACAATATTAATTACTAAGTCTTTTTAACTTTTAACGCACTTCTATTACTATTAATATAGTAAGCCTTGTTACCGTACTATTCTCTTACTAATTAGCTGCTAATCTTTCTAGTGTAGTCTGCCCTTAACAGCAACAAGCGTAAGCGTTGCTTAAAGAGCTATTATTAAGAGCGTAATTGTTGCTTAGAAAGCCCACGCTGATAACGTAAGAACAGTATTAGGCATAAGCATTACGAGCGTTAAAGCCTGTTTAATAAAGAATTTAGTAAGCAGCTAATTTTTAAAATAATAAAAGTTTATTACTTTTACTTTTTAATCTGTATGCGTACTGCAAGACTTCTAGTTGTTTAACTTAAAGACTAATTAAATTGCCTATTAAAATATGTCTTTTATTAAGTTATTTTTTAATTTTTAATTTACAAGAGAGCTTAAATAAGAAATTAAGCTAGCGCAAGAACAAGACTATTTAAGAGCTTATTTAAAAGTTAAAGTAGATTACTACTTAGGCAACGTTAAGAAATTAGTAATAAAACAACAGCAATAGCTTATATATGCCTATTAAGCTGTTTATAAGGCGCAACGCGCCTCCCTCTACTTAAAAAAAAGGTGCCTATAAGTTCTTTAAAGATTGCTGCTAATCTATTATATTTATGCGTTTTTTTGTATAAGTACTGTATAAAAAAAATACTTAATAGTTTATATACTAAGCGCTGCTTTAATTAAGTTTAAACTAGTGGTTAGAGTAGCACTTGCTGCAGCAGTTGCCTATCTTACATATACTATACTATTAATAACAATCTTGCTAATTATTTGATAGCTATATATAAAAATAAAGAGATAAGTTTTTAATTATTTAAGCTTTTTACTTAGGCTGCTAACGAGTTTTTAGGGATAGAATAATAATAAGTACTAGGTTAATAAACATAAGCTGTTTAGCGTTGGACATTAAGCTACTTAGCTGTTTCTCCACAGAATCCAGGTGCTCAAAACCGAGATATTGCATTATCTACTACGCAAGCTATTGCGTAAGTACAGATATTTCTAGAATGCAAGTAACAGGTATATATAGACTGTAGTTTGGCTTGTAGTTAGAAATGAAGAGAGAGTTAAGAGAATTACAATATTCAATTAAGCAGTTGTACAATACAATAATAAGACTCAATTACTCTCTTCCCCTAGTCTCTATTTATTCTCGTATTCCAGATTAGGCTGCCTCTGAGTCTACTACAAACAAGTAGAAGGCAGAGACCTCTACCTCTGAGTTGATAGTAGAACAAGCAACTAGCCTTGGAGATTAAATCCGCAACAGGTTATGAGCCCGGAGGTCAATTCGCAACATTTAACAATATTATTACTCGCTATAAAAAGATTAATAGTAGCGTTACTTTTAATAGAAAGCCTTTTGCGCAGAAGCCTTTAGTTAATAATTACTGCGCTTAAGAAATGTTGTCTTGCAGTTTTACTGCTTAGCTCCTACTGCCTGCTCTTGTTTCTACTCTAGTAAGCGCTTTTAATCTAGAATATAAGCCTTATAATACTATATATAATTCTAGTTAACCTGCCGTGCAGCCTGCTTAATAGATAGCTTATGATTTACAACAGCTGCAGCAACAACATATTTAGCTATAGAAGTAATAGTAGCATCTTTTATATTAATTAAGAGTTTAAGAACAGCATGCTTATAGAATGTTGACCTTAACTACTCTATATTATTACGTTCTTAATTGTTGTCCTAATCGCTACATAACCTAATTGTATAGACATAAGTAAGCTAAGGTAAGCTAATAATTATCTTATAATTCTATATATAAAAGTAATAGATTAAATTCACGCTTTTATGCTGCTTGCCTACAGACTTTAGCTATCTAAGCTAAGATAGCTAATAATACGCTTAAGCTTGCTAAGGCTTAGAAAGCTAAGTTAGACTTACTAATAAAGTTTAGCAAGTATGATAATTCTAATGCTTACTAATAAGCTTATTTTTAGTTCTAGCCTTTAATTTTTAGTTAGTTTAGATATTAATCTCCTGCTCCTTCTAAGCAATTAAGAGAAGACTTAGTCTAGTATATAAATGTTACTGCTTAATATAATTTTTTTGCTTATTAATTATTATTACTCTTAATCAAGTACTTAACTTGCTAAAAGTTAAGCAACTACTTAAACTTCTCAAACTATTATTAAGTAAGTAACTTAGTTAGTCTATTCGCTAGCATACTTGCTGTTTTTAAGTACTTAACCTTAAAATAATCTCTTAGTATATTCTTGCTATAGCTATATATTTTGTATATTTACATGTTTTAAACAAGTGCTAATTTACTTATTCTTTTTAACTATAAGCCTACTTGTTTATTTAATAATATACTAGACTATTTAAACTTCTTTTAAATTAAAAGATAGTTTGCAAAAGAAGCATTTAAGAGCTATAGCTTTCTTAGTAGTTTACTTAAAGGCAAGCAGCTTAGCCTTAATAGTTAAAGTAGTTACTATAGTCTACTAAGCTGCTTTTTAAGATATTAGACTACTGTATAGGATAGCTATATATTTATAACATAATTAACAAGTTTCTTAATTATCTGCAAAGAAAGCATTGCCTGCTACTACTAAGTCTAGGCTATTATAGTTTCTATATTAAATTGCATCTTATCTTGTCTAATAGAGGTACATAATTACCTGTTCAATAGCTTTTATATATTAATTACTAGAGTTTGTAAAGAAGTTTAAAAGCCTTAAAATTAAGTAAGTAATATCTAGGTAAAGTATTATAGCTGTGTGCAGCACTAATCTAACCCTTTTTTAGTAGGCTTTAATCTCTTGCTTAGTTGCTTTGCTAGTGTTCTTAACTAGCTTCTCTAATAGTAGTAAAGTCTTTAGAAAGCTGCTATTCTCTAGCTTAAACTTCTTTATAATTTTGTTAATGTACGTATTATACACAAGCGTAATTATTTGCTTTTTGCAATTTTTAATTGCCTAAATACTAATGAACTATTAAACTAACTCTTATTCTTGTATTTTATACTTGTCTATAATCTTTAACTAAAATTTTAACACCTTGTGCTTATAATTTCTTGCAAAAGGTACTAGGATATTATTTATATAAATTAAAACTGGAATCCTTCTTTTTTAATTAAAAAACAGGCAGGGCTCCTCTAGTAAAGCAATTGGTCTAATTTCTCTTAGTAATTCTAAGAACTCTTTATACTATAATAGTAGCAAGTCTTATAATTTATAAAGTACGCAGTTGAGCCATACGCACTTTCTAGGCTTCTTAAAGCTATCTAGCATTTTATAACTTACTAGGTTGTCTACTGTAATTAACGCATTAAAGAATGCTTATACAATATTATATTACTTAATTTCTAGATTGTTCTTTAGCAGTAATAGCTATTGCTACTTTAAAGAACTTAGCTGCTAACGTAGTAGCATATATTAAATTAATTAAGTTCTTCTTTTAGAAATTACTTTTTATCATAGTTTACGCCTTATATTTAAGAAAAACGCTGTCTTAATAAAAATTGTAGGTTTAAAACTACTTTATAGACAATTATCTACTTTTTTTTTTTAATATCTTAGTCTATACCTTATTTTAACTTAACTAATTAATCTTTTTTCTGTAAATATCTTTAAACAAGGCCCTTATAGGATACTAAAGCAACTACTTTTATAATTCTAGCAGTTTAAGTAGATTGTTATAATATAGTTAAGCATATTTTATATTTAGTTTATGCTTAGTAAGTAAAGCTACTATAACTACATAATTAAAAGTCCTTATAGCTTACTTAGCTCTCCTAAGTTGCTTGCAAACCTAGCAGGTAGGTATTATAAAAATTAATTTATAATAGATTTTTATAATCTAAAATTAATATGTTAACACTACCTATGCTTCTACTTTTTAGTTAGTTATAAAAATTCTAGGTTGCGTTTTTATATTTACGCCCGCTACCTAGCTTACGCAGTAGAAGATAACAATTTGTAGGCTAATCTAAGCTTTTACTAGCAATTCTAGCACTATATTTAGTAAGTAGAGGTTAAGCTTATAATTGCTTACCTTATTTGCTATCTAAGACCTAGGATCTTAAACTATAAGATAATTTACAGTTTACAACTTACTTGCTTTAAGTAAAGGTTTTATTACAATAAGCTAGCGTGTTGAAGTTTTTAAGCTTAGACTATTTAACTAGAAATAAGTTATTAAGCTTATTAAAATTAAAAGGCCCTAAGCCTTTAAGTATCAATAAGTTAGCTTCTTTAAGTAAGCGCACTACTATTTAACTATTAAATACTCTGCAATTAACTACGTTGTTGCTTTTTAAAGTCTTTAGTTTAGGAGTAGGTTCTAGGATAGCAAGACTAGTATCTTGCTACTAATTTAAGTAAATTTTTAATAGTACACTAGCCTTGTGCTTTATTTGCTTAGTGTCTTTTAATCTACTTTTATTTTCAGTAGGTAGGCCTTCCTTACTACTTAAGATAGTAGATAGATAACCTTTAAAGTTTTTAGTAGTTAGCTGTGTTTCTTTATCTGCTCTTCTCTAAAAAGTTAAGAAGACTTATAAGTAGTATCTCTAAATTAACTAGCTTACTATTATAAAAGATTTCTATAATTTTAATCACTTAATATTTTAGCAGCTTTTTCTTGCAATTTCTTTTATAGAATAACTATCTATTAAAGGTTATATTATAGGTAATAACTACCTAATTAAGTGTTAGTACCTATATATAGTATATATTAGAGGCCTAATAACTAACTAAATAACTAATATAGCTATAAGGATTAATCTTAAATTTTTAATAATTGCGCTTAGCTACCTTCTCCTTATTTAATAAGTAGGCTCAGCAGCTATAGACATAAACTCTACTCTAGTCTAGGCGTAAATTAGTAGTCTAATGTGTAATTATAAGTAGTTAATAGTATTAAAAATATTTCCAAAACTATTCTTTAAGCACCTCATTAAGATATTAGTACCTATAAACTTTAGTAGGGCTTATTCTATGCAAGTAAGCTGCCGCATCTATAATTACTAGCTAGAGCTTAGCTAGTAAATTAGAGCTTATGCGCATCTTAATAGCCTTTGTAATTAGTTTTTAGCTAGCTCTTTTTGCTAAGCTATTAGGCTTATTAGTATATAGCAGTAGCGTCTTAATTATAATTTCTTTTTTTATTACTTATTTCTTATATCTTAACTGCCCTCTCTAAGGTAGTGTAGCAGTATTGTTATCTTAGTAAATTTTTATTATTTTTACTAATATTTTCTCTTAATTCTTGCAGTAAAGCTTTTAATTACAAGTATATTATTATTCAGTGTCTTTAACTAGATATTATAATTATACAGCTTGCCTTAGTAGTCTTTTTTAATAATTAGTGCCTTTTTCTTAAGTAGTTAACTAGTTAAGAAATTAAATAAATCCTATAAAATTCTATAAAAAAGTTAAAGTAATCTTTTTTTTAGTTACTATAAGATTACTTATAAGGCATAAGCTGTTGCGCAGTAATTATATTCTAACAGCTTCTTGCTAGTAATCTTAACGTTTTATGCTAAGTAGACTAGAGCTTGAATAGCTTATTATCTTAAGTATCTTAATTATTAATACTATAGATCCGTATTACTAGTGCGCAACTATAGTTTCCTTAACTGTGCTATAGCGTTTATAAGTAGTAGTTAAGTAGTATAACAAGAGACTTGCTTATATTTAATAAATAATAAATTATAGTAACACTTAAGGTTAATTAAAACAACATTCTTCTTAATTATTCTAAAACATTTAGTATAATTATATTCTAAGTACTATATGCCTAATTGCTTAAGCCGTACTTTAGAGATAATATTAACGTAAAAGCCTAGTACAAACTTAACATTAGTAAGTAAAAAATTAGCTATCTTAGGGCTAGCCTTGCTATGTAAAACGTTTTTAAGCAGCTTGTATCCTATTTTAGTAACTAGAATAAATTAAGTGCCTACCTTAATAGTCTTGTCCTTATCGCATTTGCAATAGATGCCTAGTACTAGTTAATCTATACTATTAACTAAGTAGACTGCTATTTTACTATCTATAATTATACAAAGGGACAACCCATAAGAGGTAAAGGCTACGCTAAACATATTTAAACTAATTTCTTTAATTAAGTTCTTTAAGTTAATTAGTGCTAAAACTAATAAGCTAGAGTATGCTCTACTTAGTTTATTAGGAACTAATCTACAAGTGCTAGCCTTCTAGCCCTCCTTCTTAATCTAGGTCTGTAGCATTGCCTATTTATTACTGTTCTATTACTTAATAATTCTCTTTTAATCATTATCTATAAGTTTAATTAGTATCTTATTAGTAAGCATTAGTTCTACAATTATAGTTTAAAGTTAGAAGTAGTTACGCAGTGTTTAAAAGTGCTTATTTTTAAATTCTTTAGTTAGCTTATAAAAATAAGAATTTAATTGCTTACTGCTTTTCCTTAGCTATAAGACATTTAATAATTATCTAGCTGTCTCTAATTTAGATCTAGTTTAGAACACTGCGTGTCTTTTTCCTTTTAAGAAAATAATTAATTAATTTTATAATAAAATACTGAAAATCTTTTCTAAATTATTAAAGGGTAATTAAGTTTTACTAAGCGCTATTATTTATAATAGCTTATTGCGCTTCTCAAGCAACTAATTTAGTGCAATTTTAGTGCCTAGAGCGTTTAAAAAATTAGTAACTGCTAACAGCTTAACAACTTTAAAAAGTAAGTAGATTGTTGCTTATTAATATAGAATCTGTTACTTAGTAAACTAACACTTAGGTCTTATTTATCTCTAGCGAGCCTTGTCTAGGTAAGATCAGTATTGCGCCTTAATTAAATACTAAGTATTTTAATTTGTAAGAACAAGATTCTCCTTTAAAATCTTTACTATAGCTTAAAAACTAGTAAAGTTATAAGTAATTATGCTTATTAAAGCGTTGAATAGTAAGTCTAGATGTACAGTCTTGCTAATTTAGTCCTTAACATTAGTAATTTTAGTAATTTTTCTTATCTATTAAGCAATGTATACTTTATACTCATTAACTAGCTTATTATAATTTTTTTTTATACTTAGTATTAATTATATAAGCCTTGTATTTGTGTTAAGCAATCTTATAGTTTTCTTATTTTTAGGCGCTTGCGCTAGGTAGTAGAGCAACAGGCTCTTTAATATTTTTAGGTAGCTTAAAATACTAAAGCTCCTAGTAATCTATTAAGCGCACGTTTAAGAGATTAGAATTAACTTAATCTTAGATGCTTTTATTTAAGCAGTGCAGTCTTAATAAAGTAAACTAAGTTAGCTAGTTTAATTAGGCTTTAAGAATTACTCTTGTAGCAACAAGTAGTATATTAAAGAAGTCTATCTTAGTAAGATACTTTGTAAGATTACAACATAGGTTATTTTTAAGGTAAGCGCAGGATTAGTTAGTTAGTAGCTATATCAATAATAACAGTAGCCTGTAGTTTGTAGAATAGATTATTAGAAGGTTAATTGTATAATTAAGTAGGTGAGAGGTACAGCAGCCGCAGCGATCTGCTAGCTGTACTGTAGGAGAAAATAGAGGAGAGTAAAGTAATAATTAAATAGTTAACCTTCTAGCTTGCTAATTGCATAGTAGGAATTAATACTATAATTAAGCAGCTAGGCTTATAACTATAAGAGCTAAGAAGGAGTAATTGTTTAATTACCTAAGTAGAAAGTAAGTGTATTAATTAACTAAGTGCCACAACAAAGTGTCAAATAACTACTAAAGAGACATAAGACAATCTGGCCTGTTTATATAGACGCTAGCGGGGCCGTCACGTGAACAGCTTACTAGGATTACCTAATTAACAGGGTGATCCGCATGTCAATACTCTAACATAACTTTAAGGAGGTTAGCTATTGTAAGTATAACTTATATAATTAGTAAATAACTAACTACAGCATTTATTAATAATAGTTGTAAGGTAGGTATTAATAGTGTAAAATTTTAGTAGTTTATGTAACGAACACGTTACAACTCTATTATCCTCACCGTTATCTTAGGATCTTACCTGTATCGGACCTACTCCGGTCCTAGCCTAGATCGCAGGTATAAAGACAGCTTAGGACCTATAGTTGCTCTGTAAATTTTTAACATCCTTTTGTACAAGGCTTATAGGTGTTTTATTTAAAGTAAAGCTCCTTTGTAGATTATAACGCACTTCTATATGCTTTGCTGTAATCCTTTCTGCTAATACTAATCTGTAAGTTTTGCCTGCGCTGTTATATTACAGTGGGGTGACAAAAAAAAAAAGAAATCAAAAAGGTTATAGTTTTCAAAGCTTTATGTTTCAATAACCAGAAGGGCTATACTAAAAGGAGTTAGTCATTTGGAAAGCCAAGAACCTCCTCTTCAAGATAGGTTGCTTAGTAAGCTGCTTAGTTAGCACCATTGCGCCTGTAATCTCGCTTAAAATATGTGGATAAAAAAAGCAAAAATAGATTTCGGTATATCTTTTTTGTGAACGTATAAAAAGGGCTGAAAGAAAAAGTTTAATTAGCTTACGTAAGCATGATGTGAGCAAATTTCGGAGTAATATTTCTTATTTTCTTATAGTTCATTGAAAGGATGAAAAAAATAGGGGGTGCTTACGTAAGCACTAATTACGTAATAACTTAATAACAATATAGTATATTTACTCCTCTTGTTTATCCTAACTTTCTATTTTCATATTATCTCCTCTATGGCTTGCAATCTCTCTCAATTTGAACAACAAGTTTATACTTTATATTTACGCAACAAATCTATATCCTCTATTAGTAATATACTAGAAAAGCCTTCTAAAAGTTTTTACAATACTCTTTATCAAATTAAACAAAAAAAAGAACGCTCTTTTATCTATTATTAGCTCTAAACGAGGTCGTCTTTCTAAGATCTTAAAAAAAGCAAAAAGAGTGCTTAATAAAGACCTTACAAGAAGCCCTAAAAAGACAATTTAACGTCTTTTAGGAGAAAATAGTATAGATCTTTTAATTAAAAGCGTATAACGCTTTCAAAAAAAGGAGAACTATTCTGTTTATATTTCTTAAAAAAAAGACGCCTTTAGACACTGAAAAAGCTTATAATAGTCAAATTTACGCCCAGCAAATACTTAAAAACATTAAAAATATAAACTTTCATAAAGTTATATTTTCAGACGAGTCTGCTATTAAGCGTAGGCACAGTGCTAGAACAGAATACTATCAAACAAAGCACAATAATAGAATAAGAAAGAAAATTGTTTCTACACCAAATATAAGTAAGTTTTAAGAAACTCTCATTATTAAATAATAAACTATATTATATTTATAATATTTTTTTTATTTTAATCTATTTTTAGAATACTTAATAATCTAGTTATAGGTTAAGATATTTCTACTCAAGTTAGGGGTGCAATTTGGATAGGTAGAAGATCTAAACTAGTAGTAATTAAAAGCCCTTTAATTACTACTTCTTTTAGGAATTTAGACTATATTAAAAAGATCTTGTTTCCTATAGTAAAACCTGCAACAAAAAAAGGTAAGTTATATATACTTTATTTTTCTTTTTAGAAATTTATTTCGCTATATTTAAATTATAAATTTAGAGTCTTTTCCTATATATTTAAGCACCTTACTAACTTCTAAATAAGCTGGAAGTTTTAGCAGGATAGCGCTAAATTTCATAAAACTCTAGAAGTTTTATTTTAGTTTTCTAGGAATAAGATGTTACTTTTTAAGCATCCTGCCTATAGTCTTAATCTAAATCCTATAGAAAACATGTAGGCTTTGCTAAAAAACGCTTTAGCTAAAAGGCCTATTACTTCTTTAGGTATAGGAAATAATAAGAAAAGTATAGGAGCTTTTGAGGCTGCTACAAAGGAGGAATAGAATCAATTACCTCAAAAGGCAATTAATAATTGTTTTCTATTACTACTAAGGCGTTATTTGCAAGGAAAAGAAGATAAGGGCTAGTACACTAAGTATTAGTACGCTATTATAGTTATTTATTAAGAAAAAACTTAAAAAAAAAGCTTTCTATTATTACTTAACAGTTAATTTTGCAATTAATTTTAAAGTCATACTAGACTAAGATTAGTTTGTGTTATCTATTCTATGTAAATTTTAGCGATTTTTACATATTTAAAAAAAAGTTATATTGTAATATATTCTTAAGTATTTGAACCGGTATTTTCACTGCGAAGACTAAGAGCAATCATGCTGACTAAGCAACTTCCTAAGCAGCCTATCCTAAAGAAGAGGTTCTTGGCTTTTTCAAATCACTAACTTTTTCTCGTATAGCCCTTGTAGTCATGGAAATATAAAGCTTTGAAAATAATAACTTTTTGGATTTCTTTTTTTTGTCACCCCTCTGTATATTAAAAATCTTGTCCTAGCTAGTAACAGCATTTAAAATAATATTATAGCTATTTGTCTAGACTACGCCTAAGCCAAAGCCTCTCTAAATATAATCTAGAAGCTTTACACTATCAAGTCTAACAACACCTAAGGTAGAATTCTCTAAGTCTTCTACTAACTGAAGCCTTTAAGTTTAGAACTTTTAACCTTAATAATAAGTCAAATTACTTTAGAAAAGTCACGTAGAGTGCGCTAAGGAAGAAATATAGAGACTATTAACAACTTATTAATAGTAGAATTAATTACTAATAGCTAACTAAAACTACTCTAGACCTTCTTTAAAGTCTGTCTAAAAATTAACCTGCTACTAAATTTAACAATAATCCCTGCAGGACAAAGTAACTAGTAAGTAACTAGTTATTAAGAAGAGTAGAGTTAAAGAAAAAGAAAAAGTAAATTTAGAGAAAGATCCTGTCGCACTTTATAGGGACAAAATTAACTAGTTAAATACGCAAGTCGTGCGATTAATATAAGAAGTTATGCGGTCTAGGAACACGGCTATACTATTTATTAAAATACTAATAATAAAAGCAAATATACTAACAAGCTAATTAATACAGTATATTTCTGCTACTTTTAAAATTTTATGTATTAAGCTTACAAAGCGCACGCCTGCTATTAAAAATCTTAATAATAGAACTAACCTTACGTTCTATTAATAGCAGGCCTGAATAGAAGACTAATTAGAAATTAAATTAAATTACTACTAGACAGAGCGTGCTTGCATAGCTCTTATGTAGAGACATACTACTAGTATTTTAAGAAGATACTTTAAACTATTATACCTAGCTAATTAAGTTTTTAAGATAGTTGAAAAATACAAAAGAAATAATTGTGCTACTTAAATTATATTTTGTATTTAGCAATAAATAGGCAGAAAGCTGTGCGGCTTTCTACTACCTAGTTAAAATAGGAAAGAAACGTTTTTAGCTTTTAAAGTAAAGTTTATTAGTACTGCTGTTAAAGGGCCTATTTCTAAGTTAAAGTAGTTTTTTTACCTAAAAGAGAAAATTATCTCTACCTTGCATGCTCTAAATTTAGGATTTACATACCTATAGAATAACTTATTTAATAAGATAGTTTAACACTTAATTACTTTTAACATAAGAAAATGCAATTCTCCTATTAAACTAAATATAAATAGTAAACTAGTGTATAGCTTAGTACTTTTATAAAAGCCTTGTTCTTAATAATATTAAAGTCTACGGCTGTATTACACTAGTTTCCTGTCTAATTCGCCTTTAATGCCCGCTTGCGCTACTTCAAGCACTTCTAAACTCTTGTCTAAAACTCTAGCTCTTAATAACAAGCCTCTACTAAATATTTATTTCAAGTATAGAAAGCCTAGTTACTTTGCGAGCAATTGTAATACCTTTTAAGTAAAAGAGATAGAAATTAAATAGGAAGAATACTTAGAAGCTGTAGAATATTACTTAGACTAAGAACAGGAGGAAAATAAAGACGCCTAGGACAACACATTAGCCTAGGCCTACACAAGTGTAATCTTGCTAATATTAATTTATTGAACTTGTTTAAAAAAAAGCATTTCTAAGTTCTTACTATGCTTTGTTTAAAGGGTTACAGTACTTAGTTATAATTTTTAATTAATACTAAAGCTTAAAGTTTTATATTTCTAAATTTATCTATTGCTTACACTTTTACTTAATGACTTTAAGTTTCTATCTAAAGACTGCCCTTTAAGGTCTTTATAAAAGGATTCTAGGACTAGATCTAGACTAAAGTAGATAAATATATCTATCTTTACATTTAAAGCAATAGTAGAAAGGTTCTTAACTATTCTTTTATTATTATAGACTTAAGTACGCAAGATTATATTCTTAAGATTAAATAGCTCTAGCAATTTAACTTATTACTAGACATAGTTTAGAACTAAATTGTGTAGCCTGAAAAATATCCTGCTACATACAATTTTGCCCCCCCTATCTTTATATAGTTAACGAAACCTATTAATAATAAAGTTACAAAGGAGGATATCTAGCGTAGAAACGCGCTTTAAAAGAAAGATAAATACTAGAGAAGGCAAAGCCCTACAACAATTTTAATACAAAGAATTTATAGCTTTCTTTAGCTTTTAAAAGCTTATTTTACTTTTAAAAACACTATTTTTAAACTAAATCTTGTTTAAAAAGACTCTACTCTACGCATTACTATTATGTTAGCTAATACCTTCTATTATTCAACTAAATAAAAAGAAAACAATTTTTTTATAATAAGTATTTATAAGATTAATTGTTTGTTAAAAAACTGTATAGAACTCAATAATCTTAATAACGCTAAACTAATTTAGGACTAACTTCTATCTATTTACTATTTATATTAAGACGTATTTAGCAAAACTATAGTAGACTAACAACTTAAACACTACTTGTATAACTACAAGATTATTCTTACTAAACTACTACTAAGTTAGTTTAGCCCTTTATATAAGCAGAGTACTAAAAAACTTAAAGCTAATAAGACGTTTATAATAAATAACCTTAAGAAAAAATACATTAATTCTAGTAATTACTCTTTCGCCTCCTCTATCTTCTATGTTTAGAAGCCTAATAAAGACATTTAGATTTATATTAATTATTACAAACTTAATATAATTACTTAAAAAAACTTGTATCTAATTCTGCGTATTAATAAGCTATTAGCTTACACGCATACAGCCTAGTACTTTACTAAGTTAAATATACGCTTAGCTCTTAATAAGATTAGGATAAACCTAGACTTTAAAAAGTACACTTCTTTTTAAACTTAATACAGAACGTATAAGTCTAAAATATTGCTATTTAAATTATATAACAGCTCTACTACCTATTAACGTTACATAAGTAATATGTTAATTTAGTATCTTAATAACTTTTATATAGTTTACTTAGATAACATCTTTAACTACTTTAAATTAGAGGTAGAACACGTTCTTTACGTATAAAAGGTACTAGAAAAACTACAGTAAGCAGGCCTCTAAGTGTATATTAAGAAGAGCGAATTCTATATTGCAAGGCCAAAGTACCTAAGCTATATCTTAATAAACTAAAGGCTAGAGGTAGATTCTAACAAGGTAGAACTTCTTAATAACTAGGTACAACTTACTACTATTATAGGTGTAAGATTGTGTTTTAGGTTTACTATGTTCTACTAGCAATTTATACTAAGATACTTATAAATTGCTAAACTACTTATTATACTTTAAAGCTCTTTAAAGCTATTTATATAAGATTTAAATTGCAAGGAGGCCTTTAGAAAGTTAAAAGCTACATTAGTAAAAATTCTTACTTTATACTATTATTACTCTAAATATAATATTAAGGTAGAGACCAACGTATTAGATAGTGTTACTATAGGCGTACTTTCTTAGAAATAACTAGATAAGAAATAGTGTTTAGTAGGGTTTTTTAGTAAGGTCCTATTTAGGTCTAAACTAAATTAAGAGATTTATAATAAGGAACTTCTTGCTATTATTATAGCGTTTAGCAAGTGGCAAGCTCAATTAGCATTAGCCTACTTAAGAATTAACGTATATTTAGACTATTATTTACTTAAGTACTTTATAACTATAAAAGTCCTAAACGCTAGGTAAGTATATTAGGCTAAAGAACTTGCCTTATTTTTCTTCTACATCTAATACACACTTAGAAAGGATAACACTTATGCAGAAATTTTTTAATAACGCAAGTAAAATATAGAAAACTTAAAGTCTACTAAAACTAATAATTTTTTACAAGTTTTACTTATACTACACTAACTAGATAACTAAATTAACTTTAACCTTACTCTTACTTATATTGCCTAACTCTACGCTTAGATTTTATTTTTACGCGTAGTTAAAGCTACCTTAAAGCCTATAACTTTAGGTTAACTAAAATTAATTAAATATATCTTATAAACAAATTGCACTGTGTTTAAAAAAGAGTATAACTTATTACTAAATAAGTAATAAATTAAAAAAAAATTAATTTTATACTTAAACTGCCTTTGCGTAGTGCCTAACCTTATACTTTATACTTAGATAATTTAAAAAGCATATAACTATGTTTTTTCTGCTTAATTTAGCGCTATTAAAACTTATTAGTAAATTGCCCTAAATTATTACTAGAAAGATATAAAAGCTACTTATTAAAAGTATATATTGAACTGCATAGCCTATAGTAAAGCATATTTTAAATAAACTTATATTTTTAAGTTAATTTACTCTTTACTAATCTCTAGTTGTTTAATGCAATACTTATGTATTAACTTTAGAAAATTCTTACTAAATAAGGCTAGTTATAACTAAATTATAGTTGTAATTAGTTATTTATCTAAATAGGCTATCTCTATGTCCTGTTATAAGACAGTTAATATAAAAAGTATAGCCAATTCATTTATTTAATAAGTGTACTAATTTAGCTATATACTTAACACTATAATGTCTAACTAAAGACTTGAGGTTATATCTAGTTTCTAGTCTAAGTTTTGTTAGATCTTAAGTGTTAAGGTTAAACTATTAATAGCTTATTATAAAAAGACTAACAGTTAAACAGAAATTATAAACAAATATATTAACTAGAGGCTTTAGCTATTTATATTTTACTACTACGACAACTAGAGTGGACTACTGCCTCTAATTAATAGAGCACAAATTTCTTTACTTTATTCTGCTCTAGGTATATTTTTATATTAAATTCTTTATAAATTTAATCTTAGACAGAGCTAGGACTAAAAGCAGCTAGCTAATACTTTTACTTTAACTAAAAGAATAAACTACAAGAACGCGTTAGCCTTAGCTACTTAAATACACAACGCTTAGGAAACAGTATAAACTCACTTAAAAAAAGTGTTAAATTAGATATAAACTATAGTAAATTATTACTGCTACCTAATTAATTAGAATACTAAAAATCAAGTTTTTCTAAATATAAAGAAACTTGCGACTAATTACCTAAGCTAAAAACTATTAGCTAAATGAAAAGGACTTTTTGAAGTTTTAAAGAAAGTTAGCTACTTATATCACTTTAAGTTACTAAAGAAGTCTTAAATTTATAATATTTTTGTACTAGAACTATTATGCAAAAACTCTTAAAACCTATTTTTAAAATAAAAAGCTTTAAGGCTAGCTTCTACCCTAATTTAAAGCGTCAAAGAATAAGAAGTTAATAAATTTTTTACTAGCAAAGCATATTGCTTAAAGTTAAAATACTATATTAGCTAAGTTAAACATAACTTAAACTTAGCCTAGTACCTAGCCTTAAATTTTATAAAAGCGTCTTATAAACATAAAGCTTTTAATAAGAAAAACTTTATATGTCTAAGTCTTTTAAGGTTTTTAGCAAAGTAGATTATAGCCTAAAAGTAAAAATAAGAGAATATAACTTTACTACAAAACAATAATATATAAAGAAAAAGGATTTTTTTTAATAAATATTTAGTAAAACAGCTAGGCTACCTTTAAACTACTCTTAATCTTACTTTTTTTTTTTTACCTCCTATTCTTACTTAAAGATTTAGGGAGAATTGCTTTTTCTTTCTATAAAAAGAGGAGGAGCTAGAGGAGAGCCTACTGCTCTTTATCTCTTCTTCTACCTCCCTCTAAAGGCGCTACTTATTGTCTTCCTTCTTTAGTAGAGCAACTAGACTACTACTGCTAGTTCTGCTCTAGCGAGCAAAGGCCTCTAAAGAGGCAACTTAGCTATTTAGTAAATAAACAGCGTCTTAGATTTCTAAGAGGACCTAGTAAGTTAAAACTAGGATTAAAGCTAATAATAGCTTCTTTTTTTAGCTTTTTATTACCTAGACCTTTTTAGCTAGAATAAAGGCTACTGCCTACACTTACTTTTTAGTAAGAAGGCAGTTCTCTGCTAAATTCTCTTTGTGCTCTACAGTAGCAAGAAGGTTTATAGTAGTAAAAAGTTTAAAAAACTTTTTTTAACGTACTTTAGTACTTATTTAAGTTAATTTTAAGTTTAAAAAGGCAAAATATATTAAACTTATTAATAATTACTTTTTCTTTTACTATACATAGTAAGCGCATTTCTTAAATGTCTTAAAGTTAAACTAATATTTAACTCTAAGAACACTTTGCGTAAAGGCGCGCACTAACTATAAGTAAATAAAGCAATAAGCCTTTAGTAAAGCTCTTAAAGGGCAACACAGTAGTATAGTATATATATATATATGTGTAGTGTTTTAAAAAAGTAGAAAAATCAGACACAACGTGTTGTTATAATATTAAAATAGCAAATGCTTTAGGCTAGTCTAATACTACTCCAAGTTAAAGTTGCAGTAACTACCTATTAAAAGTCTACAACAACAATAAAAGACGTTATAAGGTTAACAACAAATAAATAATAAATATATTAAAAAATATACATAGCTATAAGACTAGCTAACTACTAAGAGAAGGGGTAGTTTAACAAACACGTTACAACTTTATTATTCTTACTATTATCTTAGAATCTTACCTATATTAGACCTACTCTAGTCCTAGCCTAGATCGCAGGTATAAAGACAGCTTAGGACTTATAGTTGCTCTATAGATTTTTAATATCATTTTATATAAGGCCTATAGGTGTTTTATTTAAATTAAGGCTCCTTTGTAGATTACAACGCACTCCTATATGCCTTACCGTAATCCTTTCTGCCAATACTAATCCGTAAGTCTTGCCTGCGCCGTTACAGTTTAAGTGTCTTTTTAGCAGCCTTTACAATTACGTATATAGGCTTTTTAAGCTTTTACGCTAAGTCTTTATTAGCGCTAGTATATTTGTCTTGTCTAGTGCCTGTGTCTTTAGAGAGAGAGGTCTAATCAAGAGTTATAGCAAGATTTAAAGGAGTAAGTTTATTAATATATTTTTAGTAAAAGAATTTAGCATTATAATAATTAAGGTAGTCTTTAGCGTTATTCTAAGTAGGCTTTTAAAAATTTGTTTATTTAATTTTTTTCACTTCGCGTTCCTTAATCTTGCTTCTTTCTAAAAAGGCAATATTAATAAATTTATCTACAAGCTATTTTATATAAGTGTTACAAGCTATTAGTTTTCGTGTTAAATAGAGAGAAAAATAGTCCAAGCATTGTATCATTCGTATGCAAGTCATTCATATACAAGTTATTTATATGCAGTACCGTGTAGTGTAGGAAATTCTAAAGGTAAGAAGCAGCAGGCAGAGAGCTTTTATAAAGTATTACAGGCTCCTACTGCAGTAACGTACGTATCCTTACCCTCCTCTACCTCTATTACAATCTTGTTGCTAGCTATAGGCTAGCAATTGCTGTTAAACACGTTTTAATTAGTATTGTTTTTTAGTACTTTGAGTAAATTTTTTAACTTTAATTTTACTTAGTAGTTTAAGCTTTTCTACTCTAATCGCTTAGCGCGTAAACTTTATCTACCTACTACTTAAGTTTTATTAACTATACACAATCTTTTTTTAACTTTTGCAACTAATTAGTAAAGGGCAGCTGCTTTTTACTTTTTTAGAAAACCTATTTTAATATCATAACAACCACGCCTTTAACACTTTAAAAATAAATATAAGTATTACTATTACTATCTACAACTTCCACTAGCACTAGTTAAGCTAGTACCTAATTAGGTAGGCCTTTAGTAGCTGCTAGCTATTAAAGTTTAAAATAAAATACTAGAAATATGCTATTGCAAATTATTTCCATAGGCAAATTTAGTTTATAAGCACGTCTCTTATAGACAACTCTTATCACTAAGTAAAGGCTAGCCTAGCAGTCTATAAGCTTCTTTAATTATTATAAAATACTTTAGTTTATTATTAAAATATAATGTTAATTTCTAACGTTGTATAAAAGCATAGTATAATATATTATATTAGCTTAAGCTACTTACTTTTACTAAGCTTATTAGAGATACTTTTTTAGATGCGTAACTAAATCTATATATAAGTTTATTATTTCTTCTACTTAGATAGCCTAGTTACAGGCTAGACGTAGTAGATTAGTATTTATATTTTTATTAAAGTAAATTCTGCTGTAAAACTAATAACTAAAGTTAGTAAAAGATAAAGTTATACTTATACAAAAGTTAGTAGTATTATTAACTTAAACTTTAGTAATATATAGCTATAAAGCTTAGTTGTTCTACATATAGTTAATATATTGGTGCAAGTATATTTTTAGTAACTATACTGCTTATTCAATTTATCTATATATTTTTAATAGTAGGCTGTAGACAAAACACGCTTAATATTTAGTTGCTAGGAAATATACTATTAAAATAGAATAATAAAATTAGTGCTACATTTAGATATAATACTAATAAGTTAGCTATAATGCTTAAACACGTTTATAAAATACTTAAAGGCTTTTACTGCGGTGCGTCTATAAGTTAGGCAAAAATAGCGTTTCTTAGTAAAGTAATCTACAATAACTAAGATGTTGCAGAACTCCTTACTATTTATTTAAAAGAGCGAAGATCTTGTATAAAATCTATAGTAGGATCTAACTACTATTAGTATAGAAGAGGTAGTAGTTACAAATAGCTATGTTTATTATTTTATAAGGCTTTGTCTTTTTATATATACTATACGTATTGCAGCATTTTATAATAAAATACTTTATTTTAAGCTATTTATAATAATTGTATATTACATAGAGGGTAAATTTAAGTTCTTTATAGCTAACCATTTGTAGTTAGAGTAGAGATTAAAGATCTAGCCCTAGAGTTGTATATCTATAAGTATATAAAGTTTAGTCTTGTTAATAAAAAAGTAATAGCTTAATTCTACTTCTATAGAAGTAATATATGCAGTGCTAAAATAATATTTATACTTATAAAACTATTTAGAGAGCTTATTTACATAAGACTAAATAGCTAGAAAAGCCTTTTTAGCTATCTTATTGTTAGGGTAAGCTTTATCTAGTAGCAATTTTATAAGTTAAGCGTTTTATTTATAAGTTAGTAAAGTTAAATTAGTATTACTTTTTAGTAAAGTTAGTTCTTTAGAGTTTATATTATTATTGTTGTAAGTAAATATAGTCTTTAGTCCATATTATTGTTCTAGTATAATAATGTCTATATCTTTACTAGCTAAGGTAAAAGCTTATAAGGCTGTTGCAATAGCAGGTTTTATACTAAAAAATAATTCTTTTAAACCTAAGAAAACTATGTTTAGCGCATATTTAAGATTATCTAGTTTTTATAAAATATTTTATAGTCTTTAGCTAAGGGCTTTAGCTTTGCTTTTATTATTTTTAAAGCTATAAGTAATTTTAAAATTAAACTAAGACAAAAAGAGTAACTATTAAGCATAATATTTAGTAAGCGTCTTATTTATTATAAATGTGTAAATTTTCTGTAGTTAAAGACTATACAAATTAAATGTCAAGATTTTATAAGTTAAAGTTCTTATTTTTTAAATACTTATATAATTTTTATAAGTTCTAAATTATAGATCTTATAGTTATATTCTGTAGCAAGGTACTTTTTTAAAAAAAAATATAATTAGCTAGGCTAGTAAAAATGCTAACAGTTAGGTCTAACTAATTAGAACACCAAAACCTTCGCACCTGCGCATCGCTGCGAGTTTTAGAGATAATAAGGTAAAAAATTTACAGCTTATTTATTAGGGCATATTTTACCTTATGTACAAATTTCAAGTATATATCTCTTGTATTCGTGGCAATGCGGAGGAGCGAAGGTTTTGGTGTTCTAATTAGTAAGACCTAACTGTCAGCATTTTTACCAGCCTATAATTAGCTAAAGAACATTTTAAGCGTTAACCTATTTTATTTATTTTTAAAGTATTTAAGGTAGTGGTTGTTGTTGTAGTTAAAATAGGTTTTCTAAAAAAGTAAAAAGCAGCTGCCCTCTACTATTTAGTTGCAAAAGTTAAAAAAAGATTATATATAGTTAACAAAATTTGCATAGTAAGTAAATAAAGTCTACGCGCTAGGCGCTTAAAGTAGAAAAGCCTAAACTACAAAGTAAAATTAAAGTTAAAAAATTTGCTATAAGTACTAAAAATAATACTAAGTAAAACGTGTTTAATAGTAATTACTAGCTTATAGCTAGCAACAAGATTGCGATAGAGGCAGAGAAGGTAGAGGAGGTAGAAGATAGTAAGAACACGTACGTTACTGCAGCAGAAGCCTGCAATACTTTATAAAAGCTCTCAACCTACTACTTCTCACCTTTAGGATTTCCTACACCACATAGTACCGCATACGAACAACTCGCATACAAACAATACAATAACCTGTTTTATAATACTACTTGTAGCCTAGGCTAAGGCGTTTATAAAAATGTAAATTAGTTTAGTAAAGTTAAAGTGTATTAGTATAAAGCTTTTATAAAAAGTAGCTTTAAGAGTATTAAAGGCTTCTTAGTATTAATTATTTTATTATAAGTTTTTATAGACAGTGCTTTTTTTTCTACTAAGCTTTTTACTAAAAAGGACTTTAGCCTTAATGCGTTTTGTAAAAACAGAAGTAATGTATTAGTAGCTTTTAATAAATTATTAATAAAAGTCTATATAGCTTAGGAAAGCAAGTAGTTCTTTTGCGTATTAAAGTGTTTTTTACTTATAAATTATAGAAACTTTAGCTAAGTCTATCTTAACGCCTTTAGCAGTAATAATTATACTTAAACACTTAACACTACTCTTATAAAATTTATAATTCTTAAAGTCTACATAAAACTCTTTTGCTTTAAGCTAGGCTAGAACTAGGTTAGATTACTTAATATATTCTTTTTCTATTTGCAAAATAACAAGAATGTTATTTAGATATATATGTTACAAGTAACAAGAAGAATTCTCTTATTAACATACAAGCAAGGGTTAAAGGTCAACCAGCCACAACGTTAGAAGGTAATAATCCGCGCGGGGCGCGAATCACGTAATAACCACCCCGCCAAGAAAGACTATCCCGCTAAGGAAGAGATGTTATAAGGATAAGAGATAGCCGCTATTACAACTATCCCACAGAAGGCAGTATTTAAAAAGTAGTAGTAATAGCACAGGACAAAGATAATAAGTATAAAAATATAGTAAATTCTATAATTATACTTATTATAGTTAACTTAAATAGTTTATCTCTTACACAAGTTATTAACTAGTTATTTTTTTATATATAAAATTAGTATTGCTTACTTTTTAGTTAATATTAATTACTCTTTTCTACTTAAAATTACTTCTATAATACCTTATAGACTACTGTATATATTAGCCTCGCCTTAATATAGACTAAGTCTAGATAAGTGTAGACTAACTTTGTGTAACACTTTAACTACTAGGAATTTTAGTAAACAATTTAACTAACAGGCTGCCTAATTGTGAATTATAATAGTATTTTAGAGAATTACTTAGAACAATATAGCGTAGGGTCTAGAACTCTCTATACTAAATTAACTAATATTAGAAAACAACAAAATACTTAACGCATCTAACTCTAATACTAAGGACAACTCTAGTGCCTAGAAAATAAGTAATTTTAGGTAATAAGCATATGTTTAGGCACAGCAAGTAACTTTTATAATAAATATAACTAATTAGCTCTTAAGTTAGCTAATAGCTACTTTAAATAAATAACCTGTTGCTACAAAGAAACTTAAGATAGCACTGCTTAAGAAGTATAAAAGAGAGTAGAAGAAATTATAAATATTTTTTACTTACACTAACTTATACTATAAGTATAATAAAGTTCTTACTAATAAAGAAAAGATCTTTATAGCAAGTATATATATAAAAGATAAAGCCTTTAACTAGAGGTAACTTTATGTAGATAACTACTTACTTGATATCGAATATAAAGAAATTAAAGCTAAAACACAAGCCTTATTTATAAGTTAGGCAGAGTTTAAAGAAAAAATAGAACGCATTTTTAAAAAAGTAAACGCTAAAAACCAAGCTAAGAAGAAAATTACCTGCCTAAGGTAGACTACGTTAGTATTAGTATACGCAGTAGAGTTTTAGCAACTACAAGCATAAATTAATTAAATTAATAAAGCACTTTAAGTAGTATTTAAAGCAGGCCTAAAAAAAATATTAAGAATAGCCTTGTATACTACAATAAGCCTAACACACTACACGCGCTAGTCAAGCTAGCTATATATATTAATAACAGGATCTAGAAACAATATAATTAAAAGAAATACTTTTAACCTAGTCTAGCTAATATAAGAAGGCGACACAGCAGGTATAATAGAGATAACAACGCTATTATAACTAGCAAAGTGTAAGAGAAGGCTAAAGATAGAAATACTTAAGAGAGAAGGCAGAATAGCCTCTCTAAAGAAGAACGCTAGAAGCGTTATAACAATAAAGCATGTCTTTAATATAGTAAAGTTAAACACTTTGCCTAAAACTACAAAAAGGAACAAGTTAAATAAGTAGCTATTAAGATTAAGATAATTAGGCAAGGAACGCTATACCTAGTTTAGATAGAACTAGATAATAACCTAAGTAACTTAGACCTTTACAAGAAGGCATGCTTAATAAATAGCTATAAAATTGTACTATAACTTAAGATAAATAATAAAGTTCTTACTTTAAGAAAACCTAGGCTAATAGATTAGAAGGTTAAGAACAAGGTTATACTAAAACAATTAGCTAACAACTAATATTAGGTATATAGAGTAACAACGCATTACACTAACAAATATATAGTTTAAGAAAAAATTATAATTACTAGCAAGAACGCTAAGGAAGTTAGTTATTAAGAAATATACTAACAGCTCTACTTTAATAATTTAGTAGCTAAAGTTAAGAACTAGGAAGCCTAAGAAATAAAAAGTACTAAAAAGTATAAAGAGTTATATTAGTACAACTGCAAGCTTAATTGCAAGTTTTATAAAAAAATAAAAGAAAGTATAAGGGAAACGAAGACTAGTGCTGCTACCTAATCTTATAGGCAGATAAATGCCTAGTAGATAAATATTACTTTTATAAACTTAAAAAAGTAGAGATTTACTACTAACTTCTATAGACGTAATGCAGGGATAGATGTAGTTCTATTAGTAGTAACTTGAGAAGGCACAACAAGTAGATAACTACTACTATACTACTTTATTATAAAATAATTATAAGGTAGCAGACTACCTAGTTTATAAAGCAAAGAAGCTAAAGCTAAAAGGATAAGCTTTAAGGCAAGAGATACATTACTAAAACCTTTATTTAAGCTTTTGTTATAATAATAGTTACTTAATACACTATAGCCTTAAGTATAGTGTAAGCTAATTTTCTAGAAAAAGAAAAAGTAAGTAGGCAAGAAACTAGGATACTGCTAAGAACAAAGTTACACTAGTAAAGGCATACCTAAGATAACTTTAAAGAAAGTATAAAATACTAATAGTTAAGTAAAGTAGTTACTTATAACTATATTTATATAAGGTTAAGATATATAGGCGCTTGTAGATAATAGGGCTGCACAAGTAATAATCTCTCTATAAGTAGTAAAGAAATATAATATACTGTACTAAGTTAAAAGAAAACTAACCCTAATAATAGTAGCTAATAAGAAACTTATAAAATATAGAAACAGTATAATATAGTTAAAGATTTAATTAATAAAGCTACAAATAGCAGGCATAAAGTGCTAAATAGATATTAATATTATAGATCTAGAAGAACTAGACATGCTAATTAGTTATAACTAGCTAAATACTTATAGCCCCGCTATTAACTAGCGAAGGAAAACAACACTTAAAAAAGAACTTATATATAAGGTTACTAGAGTACGTAGAAAGATACGCCTAGCAAATCTAAGCTTAACTTAAAATAAAAAATTTAGTAAAATCTTACTATATAAAATTAAGAATTTTTTTTTAAAGACTCTTAAAAAATAGAATTTATTTAAATAAGGTAAGTTATAACTATAAAAAAAAGACTTTTACTACTAGAAATACTAAAAGAGTATTATACAAACAAGTATAGGGAACTCTTTAAGAAAAATAAGGCTATAAAGCTAGTAGACTATTAGAATTAAGATTATAAAATTATTTTAGATAAAGGAGCTAAGCTAAGCCTAGGACTAATGTACCTAATATTGCCTAAGCACGACGCTAAGCTAAGGGATTAAATCTAGAAGAATCTAAAGAAAGGATTTATCTAACTAGAATTAGGCCTAATAGCTTTACCTATCTTATTTGTAAAAAAGCTTAATAAGAAGTAGTAACTATATGTTAACTTTAGAAGGTTAAATAGCGTAACGTAAAAGAACCAATATTCTTTATTACTTATAATAGAGCTTCTAAATTAACTTTAAAGAGCTAAGTCGTTTACAAAATTCAATATTTAGCAAAGATTTTACTAAATAAGAATTAAAGAAAGTTATAAGTAGATAATAGCGTTTAAGACAAAATATAAATTATTTAAATATTTAGTTATGCTAGATTAATAAACGCACTAGCAACTTTTTAATTAGTTATTAATAATGCACTTTATAAATACTTTAGAATCTTTGTTATAGCCTACTTAAATAATGTACTAGTATACTGGAAAGAAACGCTTAAAGAATATGTAGAGCATATTAAGAAAGTACTAAAAAAGCTTAAAAATTATAAGCTATACCTACAGCCTAGGAAGTGTAAATTCTATATTAAAAAGATAGAATTTCTAGGCTTTATAATATCTATAGAGGGAGTAAAAAAAAATCTAAAAAAGATTACAGCTATATAAAAATAGCTAACACCTAAAATAGTTAAGAACGTGTAATTCTTCTTGGAATTTACTAACTACTATTAGAAGTTTATTAAAGATTACTTAAAGATTACTACACCTTTTTTCAAAATTATAAAGAAAGAGATAGAATTACTTAGACTAAGAAATAATAAAACATTTTTTAATAAAATTAAATAGATATTTCTTAAAGCACTTATACTAGAGATGTACAACCTAAAATAAGAAACATAAGTTAAGACTAATATATTAAATTATGCACTTAGAGCTGTATTTTTATAGCAGTGCCTAGATAAGAGATAGAGACTAGTGTTCTACTACTTAAAGAAGTTCTCTAAAGCAGAACTTAATTATAATATTTATAATAAGAAGCTATTAGAAGTAGTTAATATCTTTGAATAGTGGGAAGTTTATTTATTAAGACTACTATACTAGATAAAAGTTTTTACTAATTACTAGAACTTAGTACGGTTTATAATAATAAGAAAACTTAACTAACAACAAGTTTAATAAGCTAAAATATTAGCTTAGTTTAACTTTAAGATAATATACTACGCAAAAATATTTAATAAAGCAGTAGATACTCTATGTAGAAGATCTAACTTACGTAAGAAGAGTTACAGAGAACTATATAACGCTATATTTAGAGAAATACTAAATAGTAGTCTATGTTACAACTAGCTAGAGCTAGCTAAAGTAGCTAAGGTAGCTAAGCAGGTAAAAACACTATAACAGTAGTAGTAGTAGAGAGCAGCTAGCTAGCAGTTTAAGCCTAAAAAAACAGCTTTAATAAACTACTATAAGACAAGACAGAGTACTAAGATATAGTTTAAGAGGATTAAATATATATATTTTTATATATAAGATTAAGTTCTATTAAAGCACTATATAAGTCTCTACAATACAGACATGCAGCAATTAAAAAAATAGTTAAGTAACTAGCTAAGGTGTTTATAATACTACGCTTATAAGCAAAAGTATAAAATATATTAAGTAACTATTTAGCGAATTACTAAAATAAGCTTAAAAAGATATAAGCTTTACAGCCTGTTACAACTCTTATAGCTACTAACAAAACTATAGAGCAGTATAACAATAGACTTTATAGTAAAGCTTCTAAAATTATTAATACTAAGATTAGCTTAACTTTACAATACTATTCTAGTAATTATTTACTAATTAACTAAAGCAGCAAAGTTTGTGCTTATAAAAAAGGCTATTATAGCAGAAAGCTGCGCGTATAAAGTTATAAAAGCACTAGTGTTAGAGCATAAAATAACTAAAAAGTTTATTACTAATTGTAATACATTATTTACGTTTAAGTATTAGAATATATTCTTAGCAAAATTAGGCGTAAAGAAAAAGCTATTAACTAGCTTTTACTCTAAGATAGTTAGCTAGACAAACTAAATAAACTAGACACTAGAACAGTATATAAGGATATATACTAATAAGCTACAAGAAAACTAGGTTAAACTTTTACTAATAGCATAATTAGCCTACAATAGTATAAGGTTAGTAACTACAAAGCACTTGCTATACTACGCAAACTATAGATATAAGCTAGTTGCTTATTAAGATCTAAAGAATATTAAGAGTATTACAGTAGGCGTAGATAATAAAGCCTACTTAATGCGAAAGCTATACAGAAAATTAAGCAAAAATATAGCTTATAAAAACTTTATAATAGCTAAAGTAGCTAATAAGTAAAGAATCAAAAGACTAACTTTTAAAAAAGGGGATAAAGTTTTTCTATTACAATAGAATTTAAAAACTAAGTAACTAAATAGAAAACTATATAACTTCTAAATAAGACTATTTTAAAATTCTAAAAGAAATAGGCAACATAAACTACA
Source organism: Alternaria gansuensis (assembly GCA_009289805.1). Lineage (NCBI taxonomy): Eukaryota > Fungi > Ascomycota > Dothideomycetes > Pleosporales > Pleosporaceae > Alternaria > Alternaria gansuensis. The sequence continues at coordinate 7,425 of WBOK01000184.1, read as the reverse complement.
AACTTTAAATACTACTAGGTATACGCGTCTACTTTGTCTTTTACAAAAAACTACTAGAAAGAGCACTTTTGGATACTAAGCTAGCTACTAATATAGAGCTTAAGAATAATAAATATAAAGTTAAAAAAATTAAGGACTTACACAAAATTAGTTGTTAGTAGAAATACTTAGTTAAGTAGCAAGAATAGCTAGAGAGCTAAAATACTTAGAAACTAAAGAAAAACTTAATAGACTATAAGTTATAGGTATTTAAGTACTATTAAAGACATCTAAAGAAGAAAGAACTAGGTCCTTAAGAGAAAGAAAGTAATTAGAAAGAAATTAAAAGAAGTATTAGCTTGTAACTAGCCTAAGTTAGTTAATAGTTTAAATAGTAATAGTTTAGTTGTTAGAAAGTCTATACTAGAGGTAAAGTTTTTCTTAGCTTGCTTTTTTACATAATTCTAAAGATTTAGAATTATAAAATCTTAATTTGTATATAAATACTCTTGCGCCTTAACCTCTAAAAGCTTATAGTAAAAATAAGCAGTTTTTACTATCATGAAAGCTTAACGCTCTTTTACGTGTGTAATTCTTAACTTTTTTTTGCGCTTATTAGCTTAAACTTTTTTTTTACTTTTTTTTAGAAATAAATAAACTACGCTCTGCCTTTATAAAAATATAACTAGTGTAATAGCTAGTTGCAGTGTTTATAAAATAGTAAAAGTTCTTTTTTTCTATAGCGCTTATAGTAAAATATTATTTTAAGACTTTATCCTTTTATATAATTAGTATAAGCATAATACTTAGTAGTTAAGTTCTATAGACAGTTGTAACAAGACAATTAGACTATAAGTATAGTTAGGAAGGCGTAGAAGGAAATAAGCGTATAATGTAATAGGTATACTAAAACCTTATATACAGCTAGCAATTTAATACGCAACATAAGAAAATAATATTCTAAAGTATTAAGATAATACGCCTAAGAGAGAGGATAATGTTACAAGTAATGAAAAGAATTCTATCCTTAACGTACAAGCAAGAGTTAAAGGTTAACTAGCTATAATATTAGAAGGTAATAATCTGCGTAGGGCGCTAATTACGTAATAACTATTCTGCTAAAAAGGACTATCCTGCTAAGGAAGAGATATTATAAAGATAAGGAATAGCCGCTATTATAACTATCTTACAGAAGGCAGTATCTAAGAGATAGTAGTAATAGCATAAGACAAAGGCAATAGGTATAAGAATGTAGTAGATTTTATTATTACACTTGTTGCAGTTAACTTAAATAGTTTATCTTTTACATAGATTGTTAACTAGTTATTTTACTATTTATATAAAATTAGTATTGCTTACCTTTTAGTTAATATTAATAACTTTTTTCCACTTAAAATTACTCCTATAATACCTCACAGACTACTGTATATATTAGCCTTGCCCTAACACGGACTAAGTCTAGATAAGTGTAGACTAACCCCGTGTAACAATATAGTATAGAACTAGTTTAGATATTTAAATAGTATGCTATTAATAGCGCACTAGAAAAAAGCTAGGGCATTATATAATTTAAATAGCATAACTTTATACTTTATATTGTACGGGTGTTGGAGTGTATAAAGACATACTAGTACGAGGGCAAGAGGTCACTAGAGACTAGATTATACGAGAACAAGGTTGGTAAAATAATAAAATTATTATAAGTTAAGTTTTAAAGACTATTAGTAGAAGAAGACGCTCATTTAATAGTACAGTACAGGAGCTCAGCTGTAAAGTAAACTAATAATAAATAGTGCCCTCTTTCTGTAATACAGAGAAGAGGCTATATTTAAGCACTAACTTAGTTTATAGTAGAGTACTACCCTATACACTAGCACAAATCTCCTCTTCTTATAAGCTTAGCTCTATTAAGCTTATTATTCTGCAGAAGGAAACAGAGAAGAAAACTAAAAAAATACAGAAAATTAAATAAAGGAAATATAATGTAGATATCTAAGTTGCTACTTAGTATTAATAGATCTTATATCTATATAGCGGCTATAGAATCTAGGTGTCTAGAGAGCACCTAGATTTTATAGGCTTAGCAGCTTAGTTACTAAATACCTAATAGAGATACATTTTTGCTATATTACTATATTTACTTTTTTAAACGTCTACTTTGATAAGGTTCCTTAAATAGTAGCAATTAAAGTGCTTAGTCTAAGTATTAATAGTAGTAGTAGTAGTAGTAGTAGTAGTAGTAGTAGTAGTAGTAGTAGTAGTAGTAGTAGTAGTAGTAGTAGTAGTAGTAGTAGCAGTAGTAGTAGTAAGAGCTTAAGTTCTAGATATTAATTAAGAATCACTACAATAAGGCTGCCTAGTTAAAGTTAATGGTACTAAAATGTTATCTAAGATTACTATGCTTAATTAAGAAAAAACATAAAGAAGGCGCTGTGTAAAAGAAAATATAATAAAAATTTTGCTTTTTTAGAAGACTCAGTACTTATTAGCTTTTAGGCTAAGCTTTTCTTAAAGGCGCTAGAGAGAACTAGCTTAAAAGAAATTAGCAATCTATTTATTTTAGTCTTTTATTACATAAGAAAGGTTCTATTTATAGTTAGTAAAGTATAGTTAGTTAAGACAACCCTAAACTAGGTCTATATAAAAAGCGTTTTTTTTAACTCTTTTACCATAAGCTATAAATTAATAACTTAGTGTAGGACGTAGTTGCAGCACACTTTAATATAATTATTAATCTATTATTTTTTTTTAAGGTGTTAAAGGTGGTGGTTGTTGTTGTTGTAGTCAGAATAGGGTTTCTAAAAAAAAGTAAAAACTAGCTACCCTCTACTAATTAGTTGCAAAAGTCAAAAAAAAATTATGTATAATTAACAAGATTTAAATAGTAGGTAAATTAAGTCCACGCGCTAAGCGCTTAGAGCAGAAAAGCTTAGACCACTAAGCAAAAATTAGGGTTAAAATTTTTTGCTAAAAGTACTAAAAAACAACACTAATTAAAACGTGTTTAACAGCGATTGCTAGCCTATAGCTAGCAACAAGATTACAATAAAGATAGAGGAGAAGAGTAAAAACATATACGTTACTATAGTAAGAGCCTGCAATACTTCTTTATAAAAGCTCTCTACTTACTACCTCTTACCTTTAGGATTTCCTACACTACATAGTACTATATACAAACAACTTGCATATAAACAATATAATGCTTAGACTATTTTTCTCCCCTTTTAACATAAAAAGTAATAGCTATATTAAGTAAAGTTAAACTTTACTAAGTTACTATACTAGAAGCTATAGTAGTAGATTACGAAACTAGCGTTTACTATTATTAAGCGGCAACCTCTATTAGTTAAAAAAAAGCTAGTAGCAATAGTCCTTATAGTAGTTAAGTTAGTGCAGAAGTTAGAATATAACTGTAGTTAAAATATTTTTAATATGTTTAGTATTATAAATGTTAAAGTTATAACAAGGACTATAAAAGGCTAGTTTAGCTAGTACACTATATATACTATGCATATTAATAGTTTAAGTATAGTAAAAGTATATTACTTTAGTAATCTCCTCTTACGTAAATATAACTTTAGTAAAGAAACTTAAGAGTAGCTTTAGAAAAAGTAAAGGCGTATTAAAACAGCTATTAAGTAGCTAAAATAAACTAATAAGTAGAAGAATTTTGTAAGTTGCCTCTAGAGATAGAAGAGCTGTGTATAGGTAGTAATGCTATTGTTGTTTATTTATATCTAAGAATAGGCACTAAACACCGCAACTGCAACACTGCTAGAATAGCAACAAAATAATAGAAGTTGCAGTTAGCAGTAAATAGTTATTAGTTAAGAGGGTTAGTTAGAAGAATTTTACACATTTTTGTTTTTATCTAAACATGCGACACACTAATTGCGTGCTAGCAATGCTTAATAAGAGAGCATAAGCCTAGATACCTGTTGTTAGCAATAAATCTTTTTTTACCAAAAAATTGTCTACAAAATGTGTAGTTACATTAAAAGGTTGTCTCAAAAGGCCGAAGCCAATTAATCTATTCTTTATTAGCGTTTTATTGCATATTATTAAGTTCCTTATAAACTAGAGGTTTATTCTACTTAGCTTGTCCTACAAGAGACTTCTAGATCAAGAAAATATACTTAATATAGATATTTACAAGAAATAGCTAGTTAATTTCTAAAATCTTATTAAGATAACTAGAAGAAGTATAAAAAAAAGTAGTAAAATCTTAGTAAGCCTTATAAATTTCTTTGTAGGTTTTTATCCTCTATCTCTATCACAATCTTGTTGCCAGCCATAGGCTAGCAATCGCCGTTGAACACGTTTTAATTGGTGTTGTTTTTTAGTACCTTAAGCAAATTTTTTCAAACCTAATTTTCGCTTAGTAGTCTAAGCTTTTCTGCTCCAAGCGCTTAGCGTGTAGACCTTATTCACTCACCGTTTAAATCTCATTAACTATACGCAATCTTTTTTTTTTAACTTTTGCGTGTAATTAGTAGAGAGTAGCTGCTTTTCACTTTTTTAGAAACCCCATTTTAATTACAACAACAACCACCACCTTTAACACCTTAAAAACAATTAAGTAAGTTTTTTTAGTAGGCACCTCTATTACACTATTATAAACTATAATAAACTAGAGGAGAATAGTATAGTAATTACAAATAGTTAGCATAGTAGATTTGTAAGGTAAAAGAGGTAATAAAATTTAAACTTATCTTTTTTTATAAAATTAATTTATTTATTAAGAGTTAAAAACTACCTTTAATACTTTTTTATCTAGTTAGTCTTGTCTTTCTATTTTTTAATTAAGCTATTTAATAATTTAATGCCTTCGTCTTTACGCTAGCGTAAGTTTTGTATTATATGCTGATAAAACTCTAGTAGTATCTTCTATAGTTGTTCTTATTTTTATTAATAAACAAGAGACCAGCGTAAATTATTTTAGTACTAAGGCTTTTTGCTACAGCACGCTTATAGTTAAGGTTAATATGCTTAAAGTAAGTCTAATTACTTTTTATAGCGTACTTAGCATAGTAAAAGTAAAAAATCAGAGTGTACTTTTTATAAAGTATTATATATTATAGCTAATACTTCCAGTTAGTGGGTATAGCTTTTTTAAAAAGTAAGTAGTATATATTGCGTAGCTACTTAAGGTTTAGTTTTCTGTCTATGCGTTGTAGATAGAAGCAATATATCTTAAAAGTCTTAATAATAATATTGTTAACTTAGATATTCTTAATTAGCTATATATAGAGGTTAGTAACATTGATTTTTATATGCTAAAACTCTTTAGCCTGCAGTTAGAACTCTATAATATTAAGAATCTTATTTTAAATAAGGATAAAGTAGAAATTGGGTTTAAAAAGTTAATATTAAAAGCTTAGTAGATCTTTGTCCTGCTTTACTAAACAATACTTGCTAGTAAAAAGGTTATACATAATAAAATTAGATTAAAATTCCTGATAACAGCTCTATTCTATATATAGTAAAAGCAGATACTTATAAAGTATATTTAAAAAGTATAGCTCTTTTAAATAAACTTATAATACTTGTAGTATTATTCTAATAAATAAAGTACACCTAATTATATAATAAGTGGTTAGATTTAAGTAGTAGTCTAATATTTATTTTATAATACGATTCTTTAATAGCTTTAATATAATTAAAACTGGTAATTTGCTTTTTTGTATGAGTATGCTTAAATAGCTTAAAAAACACTAAAGTAAAATTGATTTAGTAGCATCTTGTCTTATAAATCTTAGTCTCTTAGTTTATTACATTTGGCTCTTTATCTACGTAAGTAGTATTATTAAGCTTAGTGTCTAGTTATATAGCTACCTATCAGTATGCTAGTTTTGCCTTTAGAGTACAAAAGCTTAGTAGAGGCAGTAAAGTAAGAACTAGTTAGTTACTAGTCCTAGCTTTTATCTTTTTTGCTTAGGTGTTAGCAGTATTATGCCTTTATTATATAATAATCTTTTTACTTATACGTTTAAATACTTTAACTATTATGTATTCATTAGCTTTACTTCCTACTAACATTCCTAAGGATCGCCTTAGTTACTTAATTATAATTAATAAACTATAACTCTCTAGAGTGCAGGTCTTAGATGCTATAAAGTTACTATAGTAATTAATAAATTAAGCTTTAAATAAAGTACTTCTAAGTTTTATAGCTATTAGAATAAGTACATTATATATTAAATACAATTATACTTTTTTATTTTATAGTAATTTATGTCCTTAAGAGATTGCGTGAAGTAAATTTAATAAGTTTTAGAGTCTTTAGATATAGCTATATACTTAAAAGTCTTCTGCTAGTAAGCATAGTAAGAGGTATTTTTCTTTTTATTATCTTTAGCTCTAGCGTTAGGCCGTTGCTTCTATGCGCTATAAGTTATATCATCTTTTATAACCTTTGCTACTATAGCAATGTTGCGCAGGTTCTCTTTTTGCTATTTATTAATGTTTAAAAGTAGTCCTTTGCCATAAGAGCTGTTTTATATAGTAAAGCTATAAATATTTTCATATAGCAGCTTAACAGTTGCCTAGTCTACTAGTAATATATAGCGTTATTTACTTTAGTTGTTTAAGTTAATACAGTGTAGTGCTACTACATTAAAGAAGTAGATAGTATTCTTAAGATTTATGCGTTGTAGTATAAAAGCTATATCTATTAATTTTAGTAGTTAAGTTGTTTGCAGAGCATATTGATACTAACACATTCTTTAATAAATTCTACTACTAGCTTTTTCACTATCAAGACTATATTACTTAATTCTTTAGCTCTTTTATCTTGTAACAAAAATATCGTACTAAGAATAAAATATTATTTCTAGAAACTTGTAACACTACTATATTTATCTATAAGTCTTAGGATTTAAGCACAAAAATTGCCTAGTCCTAAAAGACATTAAGAATTAAGTTAAATTAATAGAAAGCACTATTAAACTAGCAGTTTATAATAATATACTATTGCTGTAAAGTTTTTAAAAAGATCTTATTTAGTAAGGTTTTAATATTAGTAACTTGAATACTTTAAATAAGTTTTACAAGCTCTAGTACTTTATTTTAATGCTAAATAACTTTAAAAGTATAGTTTATAATGTAGTTTTCTTTTTTTGTACTTACCTCTAGGTCCTTAAAGACCTTTAATAAACTTAGTATTTAAAGTAATTACTACTATAGCTACTTGCCTTAAGCCTTATCTAACAGAGGCTAAAATATTGCTTAAGTAAGTTAGTTAGTAGTATATATATTATCTTTAGCTTCTGTTAGACTAAGAGAAAAGATATTACTATAATTATTGTCTTTAAAAGTTAATACCTAGGTAGAAAGGTAGTAAAGTTAGTATAAAAGAAAAGTAATTTAGTTAGCAGGGTTATAGTTTGACTTTATGTGTAGTAGTAGTATCCTACTAGCAGGCAAGTAAAATTAAAAGTAAATCAA